>JANHFT010001608.1:228938-243529 GCA_032467955.1 Pseudoxenodon macrops
TCCCCCCTCCCCCCCCAAGGAAAAGCAACTGATGCACTTCTCCCGAGTGGCCTGCCTGCCCTGAAAAGGAGCTGGGATTCGGCACTGGGCTATGCTGAGAGACTGGTTTGATTATAAGGTGTAAATGTAAAATCTGACAACTGTTTTGGAAAGCACCACTTATTCGCTACAAATGAAGAGACATCTGATATTTCCTGTCCTACAGTCCAATTCAAAAATGGTAAAGGAGAATGTTTCTCATGAGAAGAAGTGAGCATGCCTGAAGCAGGAAAAAGAGACCAGGAGAAGCTGAGCCAATTCCATCCCCTGACTCTATCATCAACCATGTTCTGATGAAGCATACTAGATTACCAAAATTGCAATGAAAAAAGAGGGGAAACGATACTTTAAAGCTGGAACAGGCAAATATGACCTTAAACTACCACAGTTAGGGGATGAGAATGAGAATGGCAACTTCATGAGCACATTGGTATTAAAAAAAAAGTGTTACTATAACATGTTAGCAATGTGGTTGGGGAACCTGTGTGGTATGTTACATATTTAAAATAAAGGGTCACTTCCCCCAAATTTCATATTATCCCAATCCTGCATTCTGTTAAAATTAAATTGAAGACCTGACTAGAAGACTAGACTAGAGAAGCTAGGCACTGGGCCAGAAAAGAACCAGAGATCTAGTAATTGTTGTATTTTTGCTATATAACTGTGGATCTGACATACTGTATATCAGTTGTTTTTTCCTTCCTGGTTTGACTAGTTCATTACTACAGTTGGCTTTACAGATTTGCTTGTAAACTGTCCAAGAATCATTGGTGAGTGGAGAAATCTTAGAAATAGATCAAAGAAGTGTATGGATGGATGAATCTACAAATGCTGTTGAGCAGGAAGAAACTGGCTGTTGTAATGGATTTCTCATATAGTATCAAATAGGTTAGCCTTTCCCAGTTTGGTACTTGGATATTGTGGAGCTTGCATAGGCTAGATTTTCTGGCTTGCATAGGCATTTGGGTTTCTGAGAGATGCAAGTGCAGGAGATATGGAGGTCACCAGAATGGTCAAGGTGGACCTGAGGCTTTATTTTCAAAGTGAGTGTACAACACTGAGTTATTTGGAGACAAGTTGCCTTTGGTTTTTTTCCCTTTCTTTTTCTTTCTTTCTTTTTAAAGCAAGCGTGATGATTTTGGCTTTACAAGCATGGCTCCAAACCCTGCCTTAGGAACTGTGCTTACAAAAGGCTGACTGTGTTTCATGTAACATTGGTGTTAATCAGCAATAAAGTCACAGGAGTTACACTTGTGGAAGTGAATATATCACAGGAAGTTTTCAAGATATCTTTGTGGTAACTATTTAAGCATGTTAATGTTGCTCTGTTTTAGTACTGCCTCCAATGGTTTATCTACCTCATCAAAGGCTAAGCGTTTGCTCTGGAGGCACATTCAAGATGAATCACGTCATGGTGCTTACCCACAACATCTGTCACATTTCCTCCCTTAGCTGGGTGGCATCTAAATGGCAAGGCTCACACTCGCGCTTTCAACGCTGAGAAGATGCTTTGCTTGAAACTGCATGTTTGCTAAACTTCAAGTGACTCATGGGTGAAATCGGATGTTTTAACATTTTCATACAAACCATCAATATTAAATGCCAACAAAGGAGACTGCTGGATCCCCCCAACAACTAAAGTGTCAGGATTCCATTCTAACTCTCTTATGGCCTTTAGTCCTTGCCATTGTCTGCTGAATTTTAATTGAATTTTCAAGCTTCAAACAGGTATTATAAAATGACAAGGAGAGAGAGAGAGCATGCTCCTGTCATAGCTCTGAAGACCATCCTGCAATAGCATTATTCCTAACAAGGAGAAAGAGAAGAGGGTTGAGCCTGGATTGAATAAATGGATATAGGTATTGTGCCCAAATACAGTCACCCATTTTCATCTTCAACTTGAAAAAACAACAACCAAAGAATGCTTGGAAATCTGCCTTGGTTTCCCCCCCCAAGGTTATCTGCCTTGGTTATCTTTCCCCCCTATTTTAATTCTTAGGCTACTTGATTTTTTTAATCATATTTTGGAGTTTCCTTTTTTTGTGAGAGGTAGACTTTCTATCCACAAAGATTCCAAAAGCAACATTACTTCCTTCACACTGAATGAGAAGAGTAGAAAATAACCGCAAAAAAATGTTTTGCTCAGTATTATGTCCTACATGCTAAAGTGATTTACTCATGTTCATTCTCTGTCTTTGCCTCTCCTTCCCCTTCTTATAGTCTCTTCTTAACTGGAATTTAGGTTGCAAATTCCTTGAGACAGTGATTGGTCTTTTCTTCTTAGAAATACCATCTAGGCTTATATACTGCTCCATGGTGCATAGTTCTTGTTGTTTGCTCATATCGTATACTTTTTGTTTTTGCTATGCTTAGTCCAGTCTGAATTTTTGCTATGCTTAGTCCAGTCTGAATGTCCCAGGGACACAATGTTTTCACAAGTTTGGAATCCTTAAGAAGGAGGTCATTAGTATCAGACAAGACGTGACTAAAAATTATACAAGTAAGCATGGGAAATTAATAGGATCTGAAATGACCATACCACTTATTCTACCAGTAAAAATGTATGTGTTTGCATGTGCTTTCAAGTCATTATTAACTTCTGGCAACTGCCTGGGGAAATCCACAAAGTTTTCTTGGCAAGATTTTTAGAACTGGACTTTTTTCTTATAGCTGGCCCAAAAGTCACCAAGGCTTTGTTACCTAAACCACAGCTAGAATTTGTGGGCTTCCAATTTCCTTCCTATGCTTTAAACAATAACATCAAACTGGCTCTGTGAAGGATTATACAGTGCTCTAAAAGTAAATTAAGGAGATGGAGAAAAACAACTTGAAAAAAGTCATTATTTAATGTGATGCTTAAATAAACAGAAGCAAAGGCTAATCAGAAATTACATTTATTTAAAGTCTGCTTCAATTAATAAAGAAGTCAGAGAATGATAGCATTTTTTAAGAGTTATATCCATCTGTTATCCCAAAGTAAAAATAGGAAAGCAGCACAAATGTCAAATTAATAATTATTAGTTTTAGTGTGTGTGTATATATATATATATCCCTCAAATTAAGAAGGTCTATGAGGGTGAGAATTCACAAATGTACTCAAAAAGTACTTTAAAAAACTGCTGAGATCTCCTAAACCACAGACAGGTTTAGAAAGCAGAGTTAGAAAGCAGAGTCAGAAATAGCAGCAAAACAGTTATGGGAATGTTACATTAATTTTTGAGAATATTGCAGAAATATTATATTTTGTACACAGGGACTAGCAGATCTTTAGAACTACTTTCAAAAGTGGTGTAGATGGTGACCTAAAATAGGTTATTTTCACTTTTGGCATTCTGACTTCACCTTTTTTTTAAATGTTATTACTTGTTTACAATACATAATTGATAACCCTCCTTCAGGGATTCCTAAACTAAAGAAGCAAATATAAATAAAGAACAGTGCACTTAAAAAAATAAAATGTAACCAAGAATATCACTGATAATCAAAGTCATAGTTTAAATTATGCATCTTGTATAGTGTTCTAAAGGCATGAAGAGCTGGTTCCAAGGGCTTTTTTATAAACTTGAAGTCCTAGAACAGAAAAAAATTCCAGAAGTGTCTCTCTTAATGTCCACTTTCACAATAGAAAAGGCAATCTCTCATTTTGATGACTCTCCAACACTACCTGGCTTTTAGTTGGTTGTTTATACCAGGTGTCAGCAACCTGCGGCTCTGGAGCTGCATGCGGCTCTTTGGGTCCTCTGCTGTGGCTCCCTGTCAGGTGATCCCACCCCTGGCTGGCCCCACCCCTCGCCCTCCCCTCCCAATCACTCCTCGCCTGGCCTGACAAGGTAGGTTCAGGAAGGGGGATGGAAAAGCAGCTTAGAGACAGAGAGATACAGAGAGAGGGGAGAGAGGGAGAGAGGGGGGAGAGGTAGAAAGAGAGAGAGAGAGATGTCAAGCGGGTTTTGTAGTTCCTGGTGTTTTTTAATAACCGGTTCTCTGCCTTAATGACCATCATGTGACTGGTGGAAGTGAGTGACTTCGAGTTGGCCACACACACCCAGGTTTTGTGGCTTCCGGTGTTTGCTTTTCTGTTGGAAATGGGTCCAAATTGCTCTTTGAGTGTTTAAGGTTGCAGACCCCTGGTTTATACTAAGAACAATGCTGGACACTTTATTATTTTCTTTGGGGTTTTTCAATTACAGCAGAATTTTGTTCAATTGCTATTCATTTTAAAGCTGCAGATTATGGTACAAAATGATCTAACACACAAAGTAGTATCAGTTTCATTTATTGCAGTAAATGGACAGGACCAGCCCAGTCTGAATAGGCTTTATGGAAAGGTGTGGATCTGCTCTGTCTCTGTCCTTCAAGCCCATCTGACTAGATGTAAAAATCTACCATATAACAATACACCTGGAACTGAATCAAATGACTGAGACAGAAATCTCCTTTCCTCTTTAGAAAAGTTTAAATCCTTTTCAGGTTTGGTTTCATTCTTGGAAGGAGGAAGCCTATAAACTTTTCAGACTAATAAATAAATCCAAATTGCCTATTGTGGGAGATCTGCTACATGGCAATTAGTCTAAAAAGCAGGGAAATTTCAAATGCAGCCAAATGGTTAGTCAACTTATATTAGTTATGGCCAATTTATTCCTAGTGATTCATCTCTCTGGTCAAATCCAGTATGTAACTCAACTGAGTTGTAATGTAAAACCAAGCAAAAAACATGTAATTTTTCTAAATAGTTGGCAATATTGCATTAATTCCTCTTGTATGTGTGGGACTCATTAGTTTGAAAACTATAGTTTTTCTAGAGAAGGATTTTTTTTCATGCCTTACAGTACATTGTCAGATCCTGAAAATAATCTTGGTATGGATGCAAGATATTTCCCAAGAGAAATAATAATATAATTTTGTAACAGAAAAAGTTTAAAACTGTTTAACTCCACTCAACTGGAAAAAAATGAAACAAAAATAATTTTAATTTTTCTTCTTACATTGGATTTTTTTTTACTTCTGATTTAGTTAATGCAGTTAATGCAGTCATTCAAGTCAATTTCAGGTGGTGAGACTGAATTGGATTGGAGAAAGCCCTGCCCAATCACAGGCCTGTAGTTATGAGGATAAAATTGAAAAATTGTATACCATAGTTGAGCTTCCAGAACACAAGTGTGATATAAATCTAATACATCATCATCCCATGTGTAATTTTAAATTTATTATTTTTTTAAATTGACATAACCAAGAGTTAATGTACACTCCTGAAACTCTGTTACTTACTGTAGGCAGCTGTACTTCTGCTATGTGTTTCATAGATAGCACTACATCAGGGATGTCAAACTCCCAGCCCATGGGCCTATGCGTCATGCACTGGCCACACCCATGCCCAGTTTAGTGAAGGGGAAAAAGTCCCGATACGTCACGTGACACTGCCATGATGATGTGAGTTTGACACCCCTGCACTACATGATGTTTTCATATTTAGGTGTCTTTCATAGCCAAATGCCATCTCACTTACCTTGCAAGCCCATCAATACATTGTGTACTTCCTTTGTGTGTATCCTATCTCCAGGTGGTTCTGCCCTTCCTTTGGTACATCAATCTCCTTTATAGCAGCAGGTGGAAGCTAGCACTGCCTCCACGTTCTTTCGTCCCCTTTCCTAAAGATAAAGATTCTTAACTTTGAAAAGGGAGTAGACACAGCAGAAGGACGTTGCAAAGTTTTCAGATAACCTGTCTGTGGTTAAACGAAACTTTTCTAACGGATCTACTCTTTTTGGTATTTTCATTGTATTCTGCCCAAAATTAAACAGCTTCAGATCTTTTAAAGTTTGCCCTTGTAACCTATAGACAAATCTTGAATTGGTTCAATCCAAATCGGTTTCTATTGAATTTCTATCAAAGCATACAATTCAAATCTGCAACTCAAATTGAATCAGAGCTGATTTACATAGCTCTTCAGTAGTTCAATGAAGATATAGGTAGTGAAAACTCATTTAGAAGATTCTTGATGCAACAGGCAATATTTCTGTCTGGATATCCCCCTCAAGATAGCAGACATGTCCATTACAGCCAAATACAAGCCATTGGACAAGCCACTTAAAATAGTTTTGAAAACATTAAATTTTCCTTATTCACAGCAATTTATGAAATTTGCTTAATGATGTGATGCAAATGACAGCAATTTGCATAATTATATAATCACACACATGACACAAATCAATATAAATTATTAGATGTTATATCTAATGGACATTTGGGAAGATTGCACACTGCCTCCCACTAAATTGTCTGTTAAATTGAGCTTTCACTGACTTAAATAATTGGCCAATAGAATATCACAAGGTATTCAGTCAGCAGAAATCAAGAAATTTATGTATGCTGCATTCCCATAGTCCTGGTGTCAGGCCTGCGTTTTGGCCTGCCACACTTTCAGCTATTCTACTGTCAGCATTCCAAATATCATCCCTGAACACCTGGAGCATCTGTGAAATTTCCAGCTGCTACTTGTCACTTTCATATTTTTTTTAAAAAACCCTCTTGTTTATTCTTTGAAGACGAGAAAGTGAAGATTGGAAGCAAAATAGATTATAAAAACAATCTGAGTCAGGTTTCAAAAAGAAGAGATTTCTGCTTTGGATTGGATTCCATTCCTTGAGAGGGGCAGATATAGACACATATTCAATTTTAATTAATTTAAATTAATTAAAAAAGATTAATTTAATTAATCTGATCTATAGCACTTACCCAATCCTATTAAAATCATAAAATCATATACTCTCTCATCTTTACAGATTTCAGGGCAGTTTGCCTCCAATTAAAAAATAATACTGCAGATTAGAAATCCCCACAATTTTAACTAACCATTTCCAAATGGAAAAAGAAAAGAAAAGACTAACAATAATTTAGCAATAACAAGATCATTAAAAAAAAAAAGGAAAGGAAGAAAATAGCCTCAGTTTTTGTTTATTGTGAAATAACTCTGTAAAAGGAAGAAGTGTGAACATACTTTTTTTGTCCGTGGTATTTATAAGGGGCTATATTCACTGCACTATAATAACAATAAAAGCAATGATAATTTACATAAGATAACATATCTATAAATACATAGAAGGGTTATTTAGCTATCCAGATTCAAAAAGTATTCAGAGCATGTGGAAGTAGCACAATTCCTGATTGTTAAGCCATTTTTCTGGGATTGCGTGATCATCATTATACAAGCCCAGGAATCAGCCCTGTTTTCTTGAGAATTTACACCTAAGGATATAAAACAAAATCCCATAGATTTATATTGTAGCAGCTTTTCCGTGACCATCAAAACAGAATATGTCTACAGCACTAAAAGAGCTTCAAGTGATATTCACAAGGGGAAAATCTGAGTGAAACTCTTTTGTTTTATTAAGAAGAATATGTATATTGAAAGCTACATACAAAAGATTGGTTCCCTTAACTTTTAGAGTAGGAGCTGGGTGATGCCCCATGAAACTTGTGAAATCTATGAAACTAGGGATGTATTTGTTTACTGATGCATTGACATGTTTACAAGGTTGCCCGATTCAAACTATGCGACTCTGGATGGCATACAAAAAGAAGAAGAAGAAGAAACCATTAAGGTTAAATACAAACTAACAAAGCTCATTAAAATATATTAAGCAATAAAATGGCAAATAGAACTGACAATTTACCATTGGGGTCTCACTCAACCTGAGATCAAAGCCTAAAAGAAGAGCAATTAATTTCCTAAGGAGTTGGAACCAACTGTATGTCCAGTGGAAGATTATTCCAAAGGGCAGGGGCCACAATAGAGAAAGCCTGCCTCCTGGGTCCCATTAAGATTGCATCGTTTCAGTGAAGGAACCCAAAGGAAGACACTGTGGATGGATGGATGCTCTCTTCCCTCTACCACATTCCCAGATCCTCAGTTTTCTCTTTTCCCATTTTCCATTTTTTACGCATTCTCAAGAACTCCACACATTTGAACAAAATGGATGCGGGTGGGTCAAAAATTAATATCATGAAATATTTGACCAAGGAAGTTTTTCACTTTATATATTGATGCAAAGGACATGCCAAATAGCCACTTTTTGTATAGTGATGAATAGCAAGAGAAATAAAGAGAATAATTCCTACCCACCAACCCACTCACCAAAGACACAAAACCATCTTAAAAGAGAGAGAGATTGCTAAATTTATCTGTGCACTGTCAGAATGGGAGGGTTAATTACCTTATTTTTGTATTTTTGTGGCCGGCCAGCTTTCTGTGTTAGATGGTCAAATTAATTTTCTGTATTACTTTTTCCAGTTTTGGTTTCTATCAAAATGGGCAACACTTTTCACCCAGACCCATTAAAAAACAATATTTGGGTTTATCTACCTTTTCCCACCTGTGTTGCAGATCCAATTTCTGTCATGCATGTGCATATTATTAAGTACATTTAAGTCAATGAATTAATCCAAAGACAAGGCTATTGTGGCAGTAAATAATTTTCTTATTCTTTAGTGACTTCTTTTTCGGAAATGAAGATGCTTTTATGGGTGAGGAGGCATTTTTAGTTTACTTTACGAAAGATATAGAATGCCAAACCTAAGGCAAAGGTACCTATACATACAGGTAGTCCTGGACTTACAACAGTTTGTTTAGTGACCATTCAAAGTTACAATGACATTGAAGATGTGACTTATGACCATTTTTCACACTTAACAATCTTTGCAGCATCCCCATGATCATTATAGTATAGCCTTTATTGTCATTGTGCATCATGTATACAACAGAATTGGTTCATCATGTGATCAAAACTCAGATGCTTGGCAATTGGTTCACACTAAAGACCATTGCTATGTCCCAAGATCATGTGACTCCCTTTTGCAACCTTCTCACAAGCAAAGTCAATGGAGAAGCCAGATTCACTTAACAGCCTGGTTGCTAACTTAAAAACTGCAGTGATTCACTTAACAACTGCAGCAAGAAAGGTCGCAAAATGGGTCAAAACTGATGTCTCACTTAACAGCGGAAATTTTAGGCTCCATTGTGGTCATGAGTCAAGTATTATCTGTAGTAGCTAGCTAGTAGATGTCAAGATGCCATGAGACAATTTTAATTTTAAATATTTTTTTCTTCAACCTTTTCTGATTGACTTTAAATGGCAAGATTATTTAAACAGATTAGCCTGGGGGTTTCTAACATGCATATTCAAATACAAAAGAATAATGTTTCCTTTCAGTAGCATTAGCCCCTCATTCTGTAAAAAAAAAAACCTGCTGTTGTTTTTGAACAGAGGTGAATGATGTAAATATTAAAGCTGTATAAGCTATCTTGGCTCTCCTTGAAGAAAAACTGCAAATTGAAGCAAAGAGGGAGCGCAAGGAAGGGGCACAATTCTCCTCAACCAGACACAACACCCCAAGCTTCAATAAGCCAAAAAGGGTACAAAAAAGACCAAAACCTACCAGCGATCAACCCCCAGATGAGCATACATCAGGGGTGTCAAACTCAAGGTCTGTGGACCTGATCCTGCCCACAGGGTGCTTAGATCTGGTCCACAGGGCTGCTCTGGAAACAGTGAAGACCGGCCCACGGTGCCTCTGCCAGCGAAAACGGAGCTCAGAAGACAAGTTATGACAGAGTGGTCAACGCAAATGACGTCAGGCTGGTCACGCCTATCCTGGCCATGCCCACCCAAGCCCATCGAGGCCAAACAAAACCCTCATGCGATCCTCAATGAAATCGAGTTTGGCACCCCTGGCATAGATTAACTCCAAGATTAACTTGAGACAAGAGGTGGGTTTATACTGGTTTGGACTGGTTCTACCGAGTAGGTAGTAAGTCTCTGGTGATGTTACAGAGCCGGTTCTGGTCCGTGGACGCCACTATCTTTTTTTTGGGGAAAAACACTTTTTTTTTAAAAAATCAGTTTTTTTTTCTTTTGCGCATGTGCAGAAGCCGAGTTTCCAGCACTGTGCATGCGTCGCCGTCTTGTTTTCGGCCTTTTTGGGGGGGGTTGGATTTTTTTTCTATTGCACATGCGCGCACCCACGAGTTTCGCCCATGTGGCGTGGGAGGCAGCAAACCGGTGGCGAGATAAGTTAGAACCCACCCCTGCATGAGACCAACAAGCAAGTAAACAATACCCCAATCAAGGAAGTGCCAAGCAAGCCAACAGTAAACAGTCCAACCAAATAATCTCTAAAACCAACCCCACCAACACTGTTAGGGCAAGCCATTCAAATATAAACTAAGAACAAACCTCACTCCTTACTAGCACTGATGATGTTACCTAGTTTGTGTATTGAAACATCTGCAAGGAAATAATCAAACTCAGACAACAGGACCAGTCAGTCCTTTAGTCAGAATATGCATTGCATATTGTAAAGAAAGCTCTTGTGAAGTTTCCAGCATTGGAACTGCTGAAGTAATCCTTAGAATAAAGCAGCATGGCTTCTTTAGTTTATTGCTGATAGAAAAGGGTTGCATTGCTTTGTTTGAATAGTTTTGTTTGGGATTTTTCTTTTAAAGAAAAGCAAGGTGTATATATGTCAGTTGTAATTATCTGTTGATTCAACAGCATTCTTTTCAACTTGTTCATTTGATAATGTAGTTTTATTTATGGACTGTTCAGCCAAGTGATGGTTTCTTTCATGACTGACGTTGAGTGAATTAATGAGAATAACAATATTTCATCTGCTAGAAGTAAATATGCAAGATTGTAGCCCAGCCAACTTTTTATTGTTGTTGTCACAAATCTTAAGTTGAGAATATCTTTTTTTAGGCACCCACATTTTCTCATGTTTCTTAGGATTCTTTGGATAGTTTTCACAAATACATAAAGATTAACAAATAGTTTGCAATCTTTTCAAATAGTATGCATTAAAAATTCTTTTCCCTTGAGTACCTTAAAGTACTCAAGATTTTAGCAGCTTTTTATCTGAGATCTCATGGAATTTAATATATGAATAGCACTAACAGTTATGCAGGAATACTGACAGCTCCTAAGATTTGGTGATCTTGAAAAATAGAATTAGAATACAGTATAATGATTTTGGTGCCTTGCAGATGTGAGAGTCCTGATCCCTGAGGATAAGGGAATCAAAGTCACCATACCCTCTATTTCCAGGGCCTAGGACATTTGGACATACCCTTGCATTAGAGGCCCTCCAAATAATGTCATAAAATTAATGTTTAATGTGATGGGGGGAAATGTATTGATTACAGGGGGAGCAAACATTCGAACATATTTGGTTGGTTGACTGATTATATGCTGATATATTTAATTTTCATCAAATCAAACTTAGTTTTTGTTCTAATTCCTTCCCACTTCATTCTCCAGCCATTTTTGAAGAATGCCTGGACACTCTTTGGAGTCCTATTCCATGCACACTCACCCAAAATTGTGCCCCTCTCACTTATACCATCACATTCCACCTCATACTATGTTTTGTTGTTTCTGACCAATAGAATAGAATAGAATAGAATAGAATAGAATAGAATAGAATAGAATACTTTATTGGCCAAGTGTGATTGGCCACACAAGGAATTTGTCTTTGGTTCATATGCTCTCAGTGTACATTAAAAGACAAGATACATTCATCAAGAATCATAAGGTACAACACATAATGATAGTCATAGAGTACTATTGTCCATTGCTCAGAGTATCTGACGATGAACTGCATTTGTATTCACAAACAGTATGTCTTTACAAAAGCTGGAGTCCTCCTTTATAGTAGTATTAGATATTATGAATATGGGAAGGTCAGGCAGAACACCAGAAGCATGGTCTTGTTCATGTATTTAACAGCATCAGTGTTATAAAAATTGCAAATAACGATTTCACAAATGATGCCTTAATAGAGGTTATCTGTAGCGATACAGTATGTCATATGTTATAACTCCCTGTTACAGCACTAAATGTTATTATCAGTGACTTCTAGATATTGGAAATTTGGAGGTTATCAGTGATCACTAAGCCTTGACTTGCTAAATGAAACACTGTCACCTCCTCAACAAATCAAGTTAGCATATTGAGCTTTGTTTGTCCCTGGTCAGCCCATCCAAATAGGCATCAGAACAACTTAATTATTTTACATTGTTAATTCGGCAGCATTTTTTACTGAGTTCATAGTGACTGTCTTCACTAAGCTGCTGTAATAGCAGAGGAAAGGAAGGAAGGAAAGAAGGAAGGAAGAGAGAGAGGGAAGGAGGGAGGGAGAGACGGAGGGAGGGAGGCAGGGAAAGAAGACTTATCTACTCCTTCTTATCCCAAAGCTCAAAGCCAAATCTTGTCCCAAAGCCAAAACAGTATACATAAAACTCTCTCCTTCAATTTGATTCCCATAACTACCACACTGTAATGTACTTGAACAGAGTGGTAGAAAGAATATAGATTTAAACCTGAATTGAATTGGTATTAGATTAATTATAGAAAATCAAAGAGATAAACTTGGAAAAGAAATGCAATGGTTAGTAAAATGTGCATTAAGCTCACAAGGAGCAAAAATAACATTTCTGTAGCAAGCTAGATCTTTGTATAACATGTCAAATTAGGATATTGTGAGTGATCATTTGTGCCTCCAGTGAGTAAGTAATCGGTGTTCATTTATTCAATTATCCATTTGGGTTTTGGGTTTGTTTGTTTTTGCTATCTATGGCATTCTCCAGCAACAAAGTTCAAAAGCATCAATGATTTTTGTATCCTGCTTCTTCAAAGTTCAACTTTCACTTCCATAGAATGTCACAAGGGAATACCATGCACTCTTCTTATCTTTGAAGTTATAGACACATATGACATCTGAATATATTTTCCAAGCTTTCAAGGCTCTTCCACCCTGTGGCATATTTCTTGGCTGCTTGTTCCTTTACTGTTGATGGCAGATCCTAAACCATAGAATCTACCTACCAATTGGATACCTTTATTTCAGTTCTAAGTCTGGCTGTTATCATAATGTGGTCTTCTTTATATTTAATTTTAGTCCTATTTTTATCACTGGAGCTTTCAAATGCTTTGCAATTTTGCCTATCAGGGTAATGTCATTAGCACAGAGCAGGTTATTCACATTTCTTCCTCCACGTTTAAAACCATGCTTACTTCTTCCAATCCAGCTTCCCTTTAATATGTATTCAGCATATAGGTTGAATAAATGAGGGGAGGATACAGTCTTCCTCACTCTTTTGCCAACTTGAAATCAGTCTGTTCCAGCATGTTTTGTCTCTACTGTGATTGCCTAAGCACCACCTTGGTTTCTTATAAAGATAATAAGATGTTCTGGGATTCCCATTTTTTAAAATAGAACTCACAGCTTGAATTGTGATCAATACAACTGAAGACCTTTCTATAATCTATGAAACCTCTTTGTTGTATTCTTTGGTATAGCCAATGTGTAGCAGAAATAATCTCCAGTGTGCATCAGAAATAATGCTTCTGTTCTTTGGCCTTTTCTAAAGCCAATTTGAACTTCGGGCGTCTCTTTTTTCTTGTAGAACTTTAATCTGCAATGGATGACCCTAAATATTATTTTGCTAGCAAATTAACTTAAGGATATTGTATGATAGTTTGTATATTATGTTAAGCCTCACATTAGAAAGTAGATTGACCTTTTCAAAACTGTTGGCCACTGTATCTTTCTCCTGATTTGCTAATATAGCTTGGTTGGAACCTTTGTTAATTGTTCTTCTGTTGTTTGCCAGATTTCTGTTGTTATTTCATGAGTTCTAACTTAGTATTGATCAAAATACTCTATAAAGTTATAATAATAGAGTTTCAATTATACTTCAGCTGGGTTGACATTAATCTGGAAAGTTTGATAGAGGTTCTATCTTTCTCTCTCTGCCCCCTTATTATACCCTTCCTGTCTTTCAGGGCTAACCAGATGATTGTGTAACTGCTATTGCATTTGTTCTTCAAGGTTACATCCATGCTTTTCTATAGGTAGCTTTAAAATATGTACATAAGGTGGCACATCAGAGGAAAAAATAGAATGATTCACTTCCAGCATGAGCCCTTTGCTTTTCTCCCATGCTTTCCTCTGCAAGCAGAGACAATCCACCTCTGTTTGTATCCAGGAATGAGGAAAGAAAATAAGAGGACAAAGAGAGACCGTGGATTGAGAAACAAAGAAGAAGATGAGTTGTGTTTGACTAGATAGCTCATTCTAATAGCTTCAACCAGCCAATTATGACAACTTAATGACTTTGTCCTGTCATGGTCTGTGTTGTAGACAGACTTGTCCTATACACTGAGCAAATAGTTATGCTTACCAATATTTATATGTTGATGAGAGAACATCAAATGGAATATTTCCATGTATCAGGTCTCTTTCTGTAATCTCTTACACTCATCCACTCACTCACAAACACATATTCTTGTGAAAGTAACTTTTCAGAGTGCTACCATTAGCTCTTTTCATTTGTTTGAGTCAATCTGCCAAATTATCCATAAATCAAGGGGGATGGAAGTTAATTACAACTTTGTAATTCCAGACATTGGCATTTTTAGCATTTTCCCATTATTCTTTACATGTACAGAATAACAGAGTTGGAAGGGACCTTGTAGGTCATCTAGTCCAACCCCCACCCA
>JANHFT010001610.1:0-14025 GCA_032467955.1 Pseudoxenodon macrops
CCGCCCCCTAAATATTTTAATTTACTAAAAGAGGGAAAATGTAATTGGTAACTTCTTGTATCAGAGCCATCTCCAGATGTTTTCATCAAATGCAATGTGGCGATCTGGAGACATTAGCTATGAAATATACACTTCTCAGTGGATGTTAGAGTAATGGAAATGTCCTAATAAACAATCATTTCATCATTGGTGATATCATTTTATACTTGTTATTGAACCATTGCACAGTGCTGCTTGGTGGACCTTTCACATCAGTTGAAGTAGAGTCAGGTTAGAGATAAGATCAACACCGACAGCCTTTGTCAGTGGAAGGTCAAGTAAGGGAAGGTTTTTGTGACAGTTCTTCCCGAATGTAGGCAACCAGGGCCTCACAGGGGCATGGAAAGGAGGCAGAGTGTCAAGTATGAAAACTGACACTAAAAATTGACACTAAAATGAGAATCAAGATTTTACATTTGGGAATGAGGGCTACAGTATGTGTAAAAGTTCTTATTGGCTCTGTCAGCAAATTCTCCTAATAGCTGCACATACATTAGCATTAGTTTTAAATAGGCAGATATGGTATGCCATTACAGCAGGCCAACCAAACTAAGATTGCTTTAAAAAATATGTTTGTAGCCCTCCCATAATTATTATCCTGGAGTATGTCCTATAGAACTCAATATCGTTTGTTTCTGAGTTCACCTGCCTTGGACTCTGTAATAGATCATCATATTCTTTTTGTGTGAGGAATAATAATTTATTGGCACACTTTGTTAGTTGGTTATTACAGTATGTAATATTGTAATATGTAATATGGAGGTATAATTCTTTAAAAAAAAAACTTTTCCTTCCAACTTCTGTTTAATACCGTTTAATTTTTATAGTTATTGTTCCTAGCATTTTAGTTTCAGGTTCTCTTGAATGAAACATTAAACGAGTTCTATATTTTAATTGCACTTTGTTGCAATACTGAAAGTATAAAGCAGCAGTGAGTTTTGCAAGGAGGAACTTCCCAGAAAATTGCCATAAGGCTCCTGATGACATCTATGTTTCAGCATGTCAAAGATTTAAAAAGAGATTTAAGAGGAAAAGAATGAATAACGCACATTCCACTTATACATCGTATAAATGTAGTCTTTTTAGACATTACAGTATTGTATAAATATAGACTATATATTATGCTTTGGTTCTGATCCTAGCATACATATGGGGTCTATGAACTTTTATAGATTTGTTTTTTATTCCTTTACATAAAATGTGGATAGAGTTACCTTTTTTACTCACTTTTATGATAGCATTTGAAACTTCTCATGCTAAGGTTCTTTTAAGCCACTGACTATCTGAGTTGTTATATTAATTCATTTGAGTTTGATTCATGTCTGTAAGCTTATACATATGGGGGTTATATTGCCTTGCATAAATCACTGCCTATAGGAGAAGTGCCCCCAAGTTGCATTCCACATTGACAAATGGAGCTGAACCTGCAGTTTTCCAATCTGCATTATTTTTGTCCATATTCTTGAGTTATTTAATGAGAAAGGATTATGGCTGAATTGACCAGTGGTTTTTGGAAATATGAAGGACCAGTGCTTGCCACCACTATACCAATATACCAGCAGCTATATTAAGGTGTTATCAGTTCACTAAATTGATTTTGCTGTAGCTTAAAACAGGATGGCTGAAAATTACACTATTAAAACAAAAAACTACAAAACCATCCTACACAGGTACAAAATTTTCATATAAACCCATTTGAACTATTTATGCCATATTACTTAGCTAGGGACCATGGTTTTTGTCAGTTGTTTTGAGTTACTATGCTTCTGAGTCCCAGAAAGCGTAGTGAATGTCTAGGAATTATAGAGTTTTAGTCTAAATATGTGGAATTTATCAAACTTTCTAACCCCGTGATAGCGAACCTATGGCAAGCATGCCAGAGGTGGCACACAGAGCCCTCTCTGTGGGCACACGCACTGTCGCCCTAGCTCAGCCAGCTGGTTGTCCATGCGCACCTTCCAATTTGGGCACTCTGTACCTAAAAGGTTTGCCATCACTGGTCTAACCCAATACAGACTCGTCATCTAAATGTGGTCTTACTATAACAGTATAGATTTCTGTATGTATGGCAACATATTTCATTTTTGTTGTTCTGATTAATTTATGTCATAGTGCAGGATAAAAGAGCTGAAAGTTAGCTTGTTGAATGAAAAAAAAACCTTGCTTAATTGTATACTGTGTTGCCTTCATACTCAACAGATATTCACAATATGAGTATAATGATAGCTTAATAGAAGTTGATTACTTATCTCATCTGAAAAATGAGCTTGTTGTAAAACTGCCTATCAGATAGTTCCACAGTACCATCCTTCACAAGCCCATATTTAACACAGCAATATTTGCATGCAAACCATCTCTTCTCATTTACCATTTGTCACTGAGATAGCAAATTACATTCATCAAAATCCATTCATTCTCCCAGTATCGCTGAATACAGGATTATCTTGGCTGTGTCAGCTGCCCTATGACTGGTAACAATGAAAAATGGAGGTCGACATGCATCTTCAAGAGACAGTGCGTATCAAGCTGGAAAGATTAATGGAGCTGATGTCATCATGTTTGTATGGTATAAAAATGAATTCTGGAAACTGATGGATCTCTTGGTAACAATGAATGCATTTTAAGCTGCTCCCCTGCTGCCCCTTGGCTGATGAATTTTAGTGGCCATCAAAAGAAATATACTGAGATATTTTATTAGAAAGAAAAAAAAACTTTGCATTGATCCCTTGAGTGGGGAGACAGCCTCCAGTATTGACCTGGCAGGAGCAATGTTTCAACAATTGCCTAGTACAAGCTCTTTGTTATCTTAGCTGCGGTGGCCAAATTGCAGTACCCAAATTATCTCCTGTAATACAGATTGGCTAGTAACACTGTAGTGAACGAACCTCATTTTTAATAAATACATCAAAATGAAAAGAAAAAGCAGAGGGGAAATATCTTAAGAATCTCACTCTCTTATTACTAATAATCATAACAAAGATATTCATATTTCTGTGTGAGCCAGAAGTAAACTATGGAAACCTCTTTCCTGTTGACCCTAGTAACATTTTGGAAGCAGGAGAATGACTGATTCTCCAATTATAGTACTGCTCTCATCGAATAGCGATTAATTGCAGTCTATTAACAATTGGTAATTAATTTCTGAATAGTCACTAATATGTCTGTTCTTACAATCACTTATAAAAGTGTCTTTGATAAAATGATCCTTAAATGGTGTGCATGTGAAATTCTCAAAAAGCTGGCTTAAGGATGATCCAAATGCTTGTGTGTAGTTATTCTTGTAGAATAATATCAAAACGAATGAAACAATAATATATTTCCATATAGATGTGTTGGGGAAAAGTTTTGGAAATGCTGCTGTTTCTATAATGTGGGCAGAAATATTTGGAAAAATGTGGAATATCTGCTTTGGCTGATGGACAAAATCCTGGTTAGCTGCTGAAAGTCATTTGGTAAATTCAGTAAAAGGTTGGGAAGGAAGGAAGGATACTGCCATTTCTGTTTATAAAAAGTAGCTAATTCCTCACCTCTTCATTTATGTAGAACTACGACTTTCAAGTTAATTTTCTTACCTTCTGAGATTACTTAGTGAAGTTATTATTTTAGCTGTGTACGGTAACTATTATTTTATGAAAAATGACAGTTTATTGACAGATGACAAGTTATCTCCTACAATTCCTTATAAAATTTATGCTATGGTAATTTGAGTTGCATTCATGCTTCTATTATTTCCTGGGGCATTTTGTATAGAAGGACCAATGAATAAATAATAAAATTGAAATATACTTCTAAAACGAATAGCTATTCTTCTTTGTAATTGTTTTTGCCTTTATCTCAAGTACTAGCTGAGGTAATACAATAGCAGTAACAGTAATAGTAACAGCAAATTTATATTCATAAATACACAGAAGAAAAGAGAGAGAGAAATTCACTGCAGTTCTCAAATGGAATTTTTCCTGCTTAATCTCAGTATGCCACAACTGTTATGCATCAGAATATAATATTCTGTGTTCTTTCTACAAAGTACAAGTCAGCCTAGGAGTATGTGTGAATATTTTGTTTTTCATTATACAAGCATATCTCCAGTGGTCTGCATAGCATCCTTGGCTTCCTCCATTTCAGTTAAATACCAGGGAAGACCATAGACTAATCTTTTGGTCCAGGAGGCCTGCCCTTGGACCAAAAAAAATGTTGGCTAATTTCTTCTCCGCACAATTTGGATGGAGAATTTTGAAAGGCACTGCGTCATTTCAAAGATTCTATTTCAGAGTAATGCAACTATGATAGCTACTCTTCTAATTCTGCATGAAATTGAATGCACGGATGACAAAATACAGCAAAATACGCTAGGTTGTACAAAACACACCCTAAAATCCTGTAGTGCTATCAGACGTGGGTTCTGTCGATAGCTCCGTAGGTGCCACCATCTTGGATTTTGCTTCTGAGCATGCACAGAAGCTAATTTTTGACTGCTGACCGTGCGCTCACTCGTGCGCTCAAGGTGCAATCCTGAGCAAACCGGCAGTAAGAAGATTCAGAACCCACCTCTGAGTGTTATGTATGGTAAAACCCATAGCATCAATTTTAGAGTATGACACCTGATTGGAGCTTTTATATTTCCTATGGCATATAGTATAAATAATTGAAAGAAACAGTCTGCTAAAGGGTGCACAGTGGTCAGCTAAATATTTAAATTTATATTGAATCCAGGACAGATCCTGTGCAAAGTCAACTTCTTTTACCATAACTTCCAATTAACCAAGAAATCCCATGTAAATAAGAAACTACATTGAAGGTGGTCTTCTAGTGGTGAAGGACGAATGCTAGATCAAAATTTAAACTTTAAGTTTATAGCAGGCATAGGACTTTGCTTTAGTGGTGCAAACGGGTTCAAGCTTGAAATAAACTCAATAGGTGTGCAGTGATACTTATGCAAGAGTTATGGAGGCAATTAAAATTCATACACATATGCCCAAAAGCCTTCAAATACAGTTGCTATAAACTTGCCTTTCTGTCTGATCTAGATAGGGAGAAACTATTTGTGGGAATCAATATTTAACCTGATGACGAATGATTCTACCACTTTAGTAATAAAAAGAGGAAAGATGAGGAGAAAGAAAATGAGATGTAAAATTATGAACATTTTAGCAGTAGAGTTTGATTCTATGCCTCCATAATGATGAAAGGTGAAAGGCTCTGTAAAAAGTTCTGGTGTTATATTTTATCAGGATACTTTTTTTTAGCCCACAGTGAAATATAATTAAATTGTTGAGTCAAAAAGGGAAAACAATCACCCAGTGTTTATTATGACCGAAAAGATTAATGTGGACCACAAAATCTAAATGGAGTCCTTCAGCTTCATAACACTCTATAACTATAACAGGATATTGAATGGGAAGGTACTCAGAAATGAAACAAGATAAACGTGATGCATCATGAGAACAACTCCCACTGGCTAATCAGTAATCCTGAAGGCAGGATACTATTATCCAGATCATGAATGAAATATCTGAGAGCTCATTAACACCATCCTAGATACTGCACTAGGTCAATAACAAAATGATAGAAACCAAACGAAGCTCCCTGAAATATTTTCTC
This sequence comes from Pseudoxenodon macrops, assembly GCA_032467955.1. Classification (NCBI taxonomy): domain Eukaryota; kingdom Metazoa; phylum Chordata; class Lepidosauria; order Squamata; family Pseudoxenodontidae; genus Pseudoxenodon; species Pseudoxenodon macrops. Next base: position 5,638 of record JANHFT010001610.1, read on the forward strand.
TTGCAACATTTTTGCAAGTCTAAGAACTACAGAGAAAGAGACGCATTCTAGAATTATGTTAACTCATAGTTATGGGAATGCTGTTTCCATAGGAAGCCATGGACACAGAAAAGCTTGGGACTTTCCTTGCATAGGAGAAAACCAAGAGATAACACAACATAAAACACAAACAGGGATTTGCAATTAGTTGGGCTCACTAAGAAACAAATATATATAGTAGTTATAACTTGAAAAGAACAGTGGAAAACTGAGAGCAGAGGAGAGTGAAATAAGCTATATGAGACTTCTACATAAAATCTGGCGGGAGGGAGCATGGCTGACTGGGATTATGAATAGAACCACTCTGGTTAAGGAATTTAACATCTATAATGTGTTGGTAGACACAGTGGAATTTCATTTTTCTTAATCTTAGTAGTCTCTAGAGCAAGGTTCTATATACCAGCAAATGCTTCATGATGAGATAGAATTAAAATTTTTATATCTTAGTCACTGTTAGCATCCACCTTTTCATTTTTAAATCTAATTCAACAGGTTTGCTTATTGTTAATTAAATCCCTTCTTTTATAAAGTTGTCTTTTCTTTTTGTGCAGTCTGCTATCCAATTATTGATCATAATTAAGGGGTAGAGTCACCATCAATAGAAAATGTTGTTGCAATGTGTCATTAAAATATATGAACTTTTAAGATGCTTTATAATTTAGCTTGTCACAAGTTCTAAACTTAGCAGGATGCCTAGATTTAGAAAACATCACTACTGACCCAAGGCCTATTAAAGTCAATCAACAGATTCCCTTTGGCTTCAGTAGGCGTTGAACCAAAACGACTATAAATGTGGTAGGAATAAAGAGGTACAGCAATTTTCTGGAGTTAGCAATTATTTAGTGACATGTGCTTTTACCACTAAGGTCCACCTAAAAACACTTTACTATGTTTGTATCTGAATTATTTTCAATGACAGGTTGCTTCAAAAGATAGGTAGGTGCCCTATTATTTGTTAAAAGGAAAAATTATGCCATGTATAATGACTTGTTCAGAAGCCCCTTACTGTAGACAAGAGATAATGAGATCGAGTTATGATTGTTGGATCTCAACTTGTTTACTTTCTTTACTAATAAATGGATGCAATATTCAATACTTATTCTGCCTGTTATCTTTGAATAGCAATAAGAAAAGAATTGCCGTGTGCATTTGAATGTGGAAACCATAAGCTTTATGGCTCAATACAAGAGCTGTGCGCTGTGCATAATGCAACAGAGCAAAACTAGAAGAAACCATGTATTAGTTCTGGGCAGCAACCAGGAACTAGGGATCACAAATCATGACTCTAACTACAGGTAGTCGTTGACTTACAACTGTAATGGAACCCGCTCATTACTGTTGAAGCTGAGGTCTATGTTAAATGAACCATGTCATTAATGATCACTCCATCCTCGCTCTCCCCAATGCATTCGTTGAATGAATGCATCGATCGTTAAGTAGAGAATGGGTTGTCTTGGATGGGGGAAACCATGGGAAGTCTAGTGCAAGTGTAGGCCCACCTGCCTTGGGCCTCCCTCCCACCCTTGGAGATATCCCATGCTCTGCTTCCTACCCCTTTCGTTCCGCACAGCCCTATAGGCCTCTTTTCTACTTCATCCCATCACAACTGCACACTTACCTTTCAAAGATATCCAGAGCTTAGGAAATTGGAATAGGGAAGGTTGCTCCATTGTTGGGCCACATGGCATAATGCTTTGCTCCCCCAGTGTAACTAGCAGGGGAACAAAGCACAGTGAGGAAAGGAAAACCAGCAGGATTTCTTCCCCATGATTGGGCCAAGTGGCCCAGCAATGGCCCAGCAATTAAGTGGCCTTACTTACCCTCATATCCTGAATTCTGGAATCATTGAAAAGTAAGTGAGTTAACATTGACTGAGGTGGGAGAAGTGTGTGGAACCCAGTGGGTTTGCAAAGCAAGCCCAGTACATGTGGGGACCGAGCACGGCAGGATGGGGGTGGGGGGAGAAATACAGTACCGTAGGTGGATGTGCTACAGTGTCTCTGTGATGTCACAAGGGTGAATGACGGGGGCTCTGCAGGAATTGTAACTTTGAAACAGGTTCATATATAGCTTGGTAGAAGGATGTTGTAACTTTGAACAGTCATTAAATGGTCCATCATACTTCAATGACTACCTATAATAGACATTTCAGAAAAGGTGATAAATCAAGAAGCAGGACCACAAGACAAATAAGGAACAAGACTGGAGAAAAAGGGGAAGGGAAACTATTTATATCAGTGTATTCCTTGAGCATCTCCTTTCTGCTCAGAACTATCTTGAAGTGACTATCTAGGATAGAGGATATCTCTCTAGAATTGCATGGTTTTTTCATACAAGGGGTCTGCCACATGAGTACATTTGCAATGCATGTCTTAAATACATATAGTTTTTGTTATATCTTTGAAAGACTGTGGTTGTTTAGTCTCATATAATGAGATAGAGTTAGTAGTTCCTTTGCTGGGCAATCTCCTTTTGCATCCTTGTCCCTTTTTTAAGTTTCTAGATTCTTCTTTTGGATCTTAGTGATTTACCTACATAGTTGTACATGTATGTATGTATGTATGATTGATTGCTTGATTGAATTTGTATGCCAACAAATCCAAGCAAAACAAGGATACATTTCAGTTTGTGCTAGTTTAAATATCTCAGTTGGGAATGTATGTCTCCTAAATTATATCCACCTGTTACATCAAGTCTCCTGAAATCTGATGATGGCAAGAAAAAAATGCCCGAGTACAAAAACTTTCCCCCTTCCATTCAATCATGTATGATTCTGGGACTTCCTGGACGACTCCTTGCAGTTTACGTGGCAAGGTTTTCAGAAATCTTTGCCATTGCTTCCTTCTTGGGGCTCAGAAAAACTGGTTAGCCAGAGGTCACCCAGCTGGCTTTGTGCTCCAGGCAGGACTAAAGCTCATGGTCTCCTGATTTCTAGCCTGTTGCCTTAACCACTACACCAAACCGGCTCTCCAGAAGATTAATGCTCTATCCTTAAATAGACTCTGAATTACCTAGGAGGGAGATGATCAATAAAATCTGTTGTCTGAAGCTCTGAAGGTGCCTCCTAAGTGAAAAGTGTACCCAGTTGAACTTTCTTTTTCTTTTGCTGCAGTGCTGTTCATTTATGACCTCTTTGATCTACCTATTCATAGCCATGAAGCCACAAAATTTAATCAAGGCTGTAGAGAAAGGGGGAAAGGGGACAAGAGATAGGAAACACACTTTTAATAGCGAACTCCAAAATGAGAGCTGTCAGTCAAGAATAATGTCTTCGTGGTTTAGCTTCTTTAAGCTTCCCCAAAATGAATGACTCTCTTTTCCTTGGCTGTAGAGATTGCAATGAAACTCTTATAGCGGGTTGATGAGCCTAGTCAAAATTAGTATCTCTATATTCTTGTACTCTCTTCTGTAAAGGAGAGAGCACGAAACATCTAATCAATGTGGCATTTCAAAAGCTCAGGAATAGAAAGATTTTATTTGTAGAATAAGCTGTACATCACAAAACCCAGTACCAAGAATCCTGCTGGTCTATTGTTAAGGTACCATCCAAGTGATTCTCTCCCTATGACCACTTAGGTCATTTGTTTTGGAACGGAAGTGATAAAGAGCAAGAGTCTTTTTCATCGATTAAGGCCAACCTAGTTTATCAGGCTCGCTTGGATAAAACATTCCCTGACTGGCAAGATGCAGGAATATAGTTTAATTTCAATTTATTATCTGCCAACACATGCCATTCAATCAGATAAACACAGTATCCGAGCTGTCATCACAGCATCTTATGCATGCTTAAAAATAGGATGCTTTCTTCACACATTTGGAAGGAATTAATTCATATATAGATTATATATGCAAAGGCCACTTTAAAAGTTTTATGGGGCTGAAAAACGTTGTGTTCTTAAAGAAAAGTTTCCCTATAACTCTGGAAATGAAAATCGTGAAAAAAGCTGATACTGACTCACCAAATATCTGTATATAAGTGGCCATGGGCACGTAAGTGCAGCTTATAAAATGTGAATGTGTCTGTGCGTCTTCTACATGTTCTGTTGAAAAAAATATTAGAATTCAATGAATGACTAAAAACATCATTTGGAAAACTAAATGTTCGTAGCAAAGAAAATGCTTCCCTAGGAGGAAAAACGCAAACACAACATGTTCAACTGCGAAGACTAGATAACATCAGCGTGGGTGTGTGGGAAGGAGAGACGTAGCAGCTATGGTATTGTGCAAAGTAACAGCATGGAGGAGTTATGGGAATGGCAAGAAAAAAAGAAATAAGTTTGGTATTGTTATGGAGGAAAGAATCCAAGAAACTTTGCAAAGTGTGATGGGATTAGAGATAGAAACTTCCTTCTAACGCATTGCTGTCTAATCAGGAATCTTGCTACCTAATTCCAATGTGGCCTGTTCATATAATGATATATAATGTTCACAATATGAGTCTATTATCCAGACACTACGCATCATGAGGTGAGGTCCACATAAGAGATCTCTACAGGATGACAGTTGACCTAAACTCATAATTGAACCCATAATTATTGTTGAAAGTCGTGGTGGACATTAAGCAGGTAACCATGTGACCTCACCCAATTTCACCACCTTTTTGCAGTAGCTACTAAGCAAACATTCTTAAGCCAATGCTGTAGTTGTTAAGCAAACCTATTTTTCTCACTGGGCATTTTTTTGCCAGAAATCAAACAAATGCCAGAAACTGGCAAAAACAAAAAGAGGCAAAAATTGCGGTCAACTGACTGCAGGATGCTGCAGACAACCCTGAATATGAGCCAGTTGCCAAGTGCCCACAATGTGATCGTGTGTGTGTGAGTGAGAATGTGGCCACTGAAACTTTGAAATTGGGTCATAAGTAGCTCAAGAGAGGTTTGCTCTAACCTTGAATGGTTGCTAAGAGATTCATTATTAAGCAAGGACTGCCTGTAGTTATAATAAGGGGGGGTCACAAATCCAGTAACATGTGTTTTTGATGTTTCTTGGCACCTTGAGATAATGGGGTTTTGGCAGTCAGTTGTGTTCTGACCTAGGCTTCTTGATTACACCAGGGCAAACAAACGGTGTTTTAAAAACCTCTTTTTTTATTTACGGCGGCTGGAAATTGGATTCATTTCCAGCCTGGGTAGAATTATCTCAATTAGTCTTATGGAACTCTGCCAAAGTCTTTCAAGATAAGTCCTTCAAGATAAGTCCGTGGGGCAATGTTAAAAAAAAGTTTAAAACTAAGCAAGAAAATTCAAAACCAAACCAGAATCCAGAGTCACACGTGGAGCTGCGAGATAATTTCAAACGAGTTCCGAATGAGTTGCTTATTGCAACTCATACATCTGGTAGCTCTTCTTTTAAGTCTTATGGGAAGGTCCAACCCCTCCCAGCATTACTCCCAAGTAGCCCTTTTCCGTCGCAGCTACTCTTGTCTTCTCTCTGCACATCTGCGCATTAGGAACTGGCACCCCCTGTCCCACTGCCTCGCTGCTATCAGACCCCGCAGGCTCTAGCACACAATTCCCAGATGGCTCTGGCCCCATCCGAGCCTTCCCTAGACTCCAGAGCTTACCTCTCTGCTGTCTGACTCATCTGCCAGCTCCGTAGGTTGCCGGTGAACCACAACAAGTTGAATCTCATTGAAGCAGGATTGATAAGAATAAGGATAAGGATAGATTGGTTTCAGATGAAATATATATAAGTGTGGAAGAGCATTCTCTTCCACACTTGAGTAGAGTACTGACAAGCTAGCTGTGGGCATAGACATATAGAGAGGAATGACATTTATTTTTACAGTATATAGTGAGTGAAACTCATCAGCAAATCTTTGACTCTTGTTTCCAGGTAACCATTGTTGTATACCTTACAATCCTCATAGACAGTTTATTCTATGAATTCTATTACATTTTTGAATTGGTAGCTATTTTTAAAAACACATTATCACTCACTTGACACATGACCATTGAACATTCCTAAGTGCAGTAACATTTTCTCTGAAGAAATATTAATTGTTAACATTAATAAAAGACACTGTGATTGACTTTTGATACATCCTGTATTTATTTATTTGAGCTTTTTTTTTGGCAAAATAAATGGCTTTCTTTCAAAGACAAGGAAATTCAGAATCCCAGAATCAATGTTTTATTTCAAATTGCAAACAAAGTATGACAAAGAATAAGATTAAAAAATGCTAGTCCTTATTAAGAAATGAATCTTATATTTTCTATACAGAGATCTTTACCAAAGTTGTAAAATTCAGCTAGATTGTCAGTCCAAATATAAAACCAAACTTTGCAGGAAAAGCAAGCAGAGAATTGTGAGGGAGTAACCCGGGTTCATCCCCATTGGGACATGTAATCCTGCTGAATGTTATTTTTACTTCTGATGGACTTTTAAAAACTTTTCTGGACTGGTGGAACGACCTCATTTAACTCATAATTGATTTGATAGTTAGTGTACATAACCATCATCCAATGTCAAGTTAATGACTGATCAGTCCTCTTCAACCCATCAGGGATCTATGATTTGCTCTCTTGATTCTTGATGCATTGCTCTTTTTCACTTAGAGTTGAGTTGCTATTCCTGTGTCGTTATGAATCTTACAGATCTTCTCTGATCCATTGGCTGGATTCAGATAAACATATTTTCAGCCCTTCTTCGGTATTTGATGAGCATGTTCTGTGCCATCATATGCAGAAGTAAATTATACAACCACCTCTTTCTAATCTGGGTAATCTCAGTTATACAATTAATTGTATAACTTAAATGTGTAACAATTAATAGTATAACTTAAAAACTGTTACAGACAATCTTCCCTTAACAACCAGTTGTTTAACTACAAAGTTATAGTGGACTTCAAAAAAACTACTTACCACCTGTCCTTAAAGTTACAACCGCTGCACCCCATCCCTCACAGTCACATTATTGCATTTGGGGCATGTTTACTACGAGTTGTAGTGTCTCACAGTCATGTGAGTCTGATTTGCAATTCCAGCAGAAAATGTCCATTGGGTATGTTGGATTCGCTTAACAACCACGTCATTTACTTAACAACCACACGATACACTTAACGACTGAGGTGTCTTGCTTAATGGCTCTTATAAAAATGGTTATAAAATAAAACATAATGACTCTCTTAATAACCACAGTAACTTATGACCCAAATTCCAAGCTCAGTTTGGTCGTTAAGTCAAAGTGCATCTGTATATGCTACAAGCTCATATCTAAAGTGTCCACCAATATTCCAGTCCTTTTGCTATAGCACAACAATTATCAAATCAAAATCAAAATTTTTATTACAGTCAAAGGCCAACATAAAAGGGTTATTGATACATAATGGCCAATAGCACCCTTGTTTAATAGGTTATAAATATAAACTACCATGTGCACTTATTCATTCTTTTATTTTATATCTTCATCTCCCCTATAAGGTGACTCTACATAACAGGGTATTGTCATCCTTTTTGTGTGTAAAGAGCCCACGTCTCTCTCTCTCTCTCTCTCTCTCTCTTTTAATTGTCTCCATGGTGATGCAACTTCCCTGCATGACAGCTAATGAAGAGAATAAATTTAAGCTAAACATCACAAGATGGAAATGTTCCGTGGGAGGGGGGATATTATTACAGAAAAGTGATACAAGGGGTTTCTAGATGGGGTTTCACTTCCCCAAAATAACCTAGAAATGCTTCTAAAATTTGATCTCAAGTTTCTCAGAGTGAAGCAGCATGTCATGTGAAACAGTTGTGTACATCTGCTAGCTTCTATTGTTACCTACAGGAATATGCTCTCTGTGAACCCACATTTTTATCTTATCTAGAAAATTCACTTAGTGTGACATTCAGCAACCAGATTGGTCTATGTGAGCCCACCCACCCCAAATTACTTTGCACCTATTTAGAAAGCATCACACCGATTGTGAGTGCATATCTGAATGAAATATCTTTAAAGCTTGGCTTCAGGTTACTGAGAAAAGAGTGTGCTCAAGATAATTCTTGAAAATTATTAATTTTTTATTAATTTTGAATTTTGAATTTTAAATTATTGAAATTGAAAATAAAACTAGAGCATACAAAACATTTGCTAGACCAATTCTAGAATACAGCCAATCTGTCTGGAACCTGCAATCATAACAGACATTAATACAATTGAAAGAGTCCAGAGATATTTCACGAGAAGAGTCCTCCATTCCTCCACCGGCAATGAAATACCTTATGCCACCAGACTTGAAATTTTGGGCTTAGACAACTTAGAACTATGCCGCCTTCGGTCTGACCTAAGCGTAATACCAGGGGTGAAATCCTACCGGTTCGGCCCGGTTCTATAGAGTAGGTTGCAAGCAGCTGGTGATGTCATAGAACC
>JANHFT010001610.1:26563-38760 GCA_032467955.1 Pseudoxenodon macrops
GTCAGTACAGCTGCTTTTGCATGGTGTCTGAGTCAGTTGTGTTGTTTTGTGTTGTGTGTTTGTAAAGTGTAAAAGTTCACCCACCCAGTCACCTGACCTCCAAGCCATGCCCACAAAATAAGCCACACCCACAGAACCGTTAGGGAAAAAGTTTAGATTTCACCTTTTAAAGCCCACAGGTTTTATTAGATTTGCTATTGACCTTCAGAAAATCCCTGACCTTGCTGTCCCTTCTGGTTTGTTCCCTTGTCTACTCAAAACCGATGAATTGGTTGGGATAGGAACAAGAAGGAGCAGCCAAAACCACCATCCATCTTGCAGCCCTAGGAAAAGAGCAAGTTAGCGGGTGTTGCTTTCCGCCCGAAGGAGGCTTTGCCCACACCTGCCTTCTCCCTCTGCCAAAAGAAATGTTAAAAATAAATGTGTGATTTAAAAATGGGCAGTGCATATCCTTCATCACCTATGCAGATATTTAACATTATTTTCCAGATATACTTCCCTTCCCAGTTTTTTTTTTTTAAAGATATTAATAGTGTGGGAAGAAATGGAGGGAGGGAAGAGAAAGAACTCCACTATGATCCAGATTCAGCTTTACTTATCTCAGCAGCCAGTTATACTTGGCATGCAAGTGTTTGTCTCAAGGATTAGCTGGTGGAGGACTCAAAAAAGACCAGTAAGCTCTTGGAGTAAGGCGGTTGCAGTCCAACAGTGGAAGGCAAATGAGAAGGTGCTGCATGGCTCCGAAAACACACACTTGCATCCATAAATGCTTTGAGGTCCCTGCCACTGTTTCTTTCTTTTTTTTAAACTGGGAAATTTTTGGAATGTGTTCACTATGCAGGTGAGCAGCCCATTCTGCACCTTTTCCACAAATGCTCTTTTTCCAGTGTAAAGAAAAGAAGAATTTGGTGTGTATGTGTGTATGACATGAAAGCAGTATTTCAGTATTTGAGGGGTTGCCACAAAGAAGAGGGGGTCAAATTATTCTACATAGCACCAGAGGGCAGGACAAGAAACAATGGTTGAAATAACCAAAGAGAGAAGCAACCTGGAATTAAGGAGAAACTTCCTAACACTGAGGACAATTAACCAGTGGAATAGCTTGCCTTCAGAAATTGTGGGCACACCATCATTAGGAGACTAGACAGCTATTTATCTGAAATAGTATAGGTTCTCCTGCTTGAGCAGGGTGCTGGACTAGAAGACCTCCAAAGTCCCTTCCAGCTCTATTCTATTCTATTCTATTCTATTCTATTCTATTCTATTCTCTCCTTTGTGGGGTAATTATTAAACCTGCCCTTTAAAACCATCTGCAAATGGGCATAAAAATCCCAGAAGGTGATTGTTTAGCAACACAAATGCAGCATGCAAGCGTTGATAAGGCTAATGTGTCTATGAGTTGATAATACTATAAACTTGCATCCTCCTGGGTTTTATTGCAGTAGCTTTTTTCCATTAGTCCATTTGCATTCTTTTTATAAAAAGTACTAACAAACCAGTGGAAAATGAACATGTTTCCTAAATGATTCCATTTTGTCTTTCCTTTCTGCTCCTTTTTCTTGACTCTTTTGTGAATGATTTTCTTTGTTCAGCTTCTTCCCTCTGATTTGCATATAAAGACACTTCTAATTATTCTGTGCTGTCAAGATATTCCCTATCTCCGAAAGAATGTGCTGTTTCGCACAATGGATGTGGTTGCATGGTGCTGTGTCAAAGACCAGGGGCATTGGGCTGGCTCTCCAACACTCAGATTGTATTCAGAAGGGAATGACAAATCCTTTGCTGCATTGTAGAAGTATTATTTCGTATTCTATGTGTTCATAAAATGGAAGAGGGGAATGCTTCAACCAGCAATAATATATGCACTTCGCCTGACTTTTCCAATAAGTAGGGTTATCCCAGGAAGCTAAGCATTTCTTCAAAAGGAGGTTAGGCTACAAAGAAAGAGGTCCTAATGTGAATGGTGTGACCTACAAAGCTTCTCCTTAAATACAGACAGCCAAAAACAGTGAAAAACAAAAATGTAGTGCCTGAGACATAAATGCATCTTACCCCAAACTGTATTCTGGATATCAGCATTACTGGATTGGTGGGGGGGGAAAAGTAAGATTATAACTGGTGCTTTTTATTACGTGGAAGAATAGGTATGAAGGTTCTGTTATTTGTTTAGATATAAGCCCTTTTTCTTTTCAGGAAAAAAATATGACTAAAAAAGGAAATTAATTTAGCAATAGTAATTAATTGAAATTACCTGCTAAAAACCAAAAGACTTCCATAATGTATGCATATCTGTTCTGATAGCTTTCCCCAGCTTTGTGCCCTTCAATTATGTTGGCCTTCCAGTTAAAGGATTCCATATGGCTGGGGAAGAAATAAAAAAGAGGGTTTTTTACAATCCCCAGATGCATGCAGTTACTTTTCAGTACCCCAGTCTTTCATGATGTCTGGTTATCACAGCAACTTTAACTAGATTTCCCCCCCAGCTGGATTCTGATATCAAAAAGATCCTGACATTTATAACTATGTAACAAGCTACTTATCACTGAAAAAGAGTCTCTGGTTTGGGAAATTTCTCTTTCTTTCTTTCTTTCTTTCTTTCTTTCTTTCTTTCTTTCTTTCTTTCTTTCTTTCTTTCTTTTCCTTCCTTCTCTTTCTTTCTTTCTTTCTTTCTTTCTTATCTTTCAGCCTCTTAGTGCCAGGAGAAAGGGGAAAGTAAGTCCTACACAGTTTCCCTACTTTTTGTGTAGTCTTGCATAACTATAGAAGAAAATATATAATCATATTGGGGGAATATTTCTTTGACCATGGACTATGCCCACAAAGAAAATATGATATTTATTACTGTTGATATTATTTGCCAGAACTATCAACAAGGACTAGGTGGAAAAGAGGATGGAGTAATGGGCTGGGAGAAAGAGAGTAGAATTTTACTTTGTCCTCCGTTGTTTTTAAAGAGGGGTAGAATTACACTTTGGTGCAGATCAGAATAGGCCTGTGAGCCATTGGTTTCCAATGATTGTTCTATTGATGTGGGCAGGTTGTCCGTTTCTAGAGAATTATCATTATTATTTCATTACTGGATACAAAAACTATGTCAGTGAGTGCTGAGCTGAAAACTGGATACTCTTGACTAGATTACAATTTAGTTCTTATAGTCCAGATTGGAAGGCACCGTCTGTTGAAAAACAGCATACTTTGAGTACATGTTTACATATGCTGTCATGGTTATACAAGCGTCTGAATCTTTTGTTAAAGCATCCTCATGGAACGATTTCTGTCAGTTCTTTGCAAAAGCAACATCAAGAGAAATCATCCTTCGTGAAAGGAAGACTTCCTTCAAGGGACAGTCTCCATGGCTACGGATTCATTCCCCTCCCAATTACTGCTCCTTTCCTTTCTTCCTGTTTCTCCTTTCGTGGCTTCTTTAGTTTTATGGCAAATCAACTACCAAGAAAAATTTATGCTGCTGAATGAAATGCTTAATAGCATATTCAGAGACCCTTAATTTACATTTAGATCTTGTCAACTAAATGTATTACCTATTTCTGATTAATAAAACTCCCTAAGGTTAGATTTACTCAGCCTTAGAAAATGCATTTCCCTCATCCTTCACTGACACAGAATAACTTAATATGAAGGAGGAGAAATAGTTGCTAGGCATGCTGTCAGGTTTATGTCCTGTTCCTCCTTTGCATCAGAATCCTGAGAGTGGTTTGTACTCACAAAGCATTCTCTCACCAACTGCAAAATAATGCATCTCTAGAGGATGTATTTGTAGGTATGCTACCATGTCAATTACATTCATTCAATGAACAAAAGTCTCCCTCTCTCTCTCTTTCTGGATGCCTAATTCACTATTAATGCGGCCCCTATAGATGCTCTGTCCTATTGTGCAGGTCAGGAGTTCCAATAGGGGGATTTCCCCATTGGGGAATTCTGGGAGATGTAATCTCCAATGCAACTGGAAGACATCAAATTGTGACATGGATAAGGGAAATGTGGAAGAGCTGTGACTTCCCCTTTGCTTCCTCTACTCTCATTTCCTATCATTAGAAAAGTAGGTTTTATTTTCCAGTCATTTCATAGATTCCCCCTCATTCGTATCCCTCAGTTCTTGCTCAGGAAGAGCTGGAAGAGTCTTCAACCTTTGGCATCAGCAGAATGATGAAGATGTAAAGCCAGACCTGCTATGACTGCTTCTTTGACACATACAGTGTAGAACAACAATCCCCAACCTTTCTGGCACCAGGGACCGGTTTCTTGTCTTCCACAGACTGGGGGAGGGAGATGGTTTCATGTGCAACCTAGATCCCACGCACGCACAGATGAAGCTTCTTGTTCACCTGCTGCTTGCATGGCCCAGTTTCTAACAGACAACACAGACCCATACTGGTCTACGGCCCATGGTTTGGGGACCCCTGATGTAGAAGACATTGATCAATCTGTTTTCCCAGATAAATACAGGACAAGCTGTTTCAGCATGAGGACTCATATTGTTGAGGGCAATATGCTGACTTTGTAAACCACTTGGAGAGGGCCGTAAAGCACTGTGAAGCAGTATATAAGTCTAAGCGCTATTGGTATTGCTATTTGCAGTTGAGTGACTGGTAATTCTGGTACTACACTATGCATTCTGGGGGGAACCAAGGAACTGCACCTGTTAAGTAGTCTCTTTGAAAGGAGTCTGTGACACTGAAGCTGGATGTAGGGGGAACCTTTTTAGATGCATACCAGAAGGACGTATTACACTCCCGTGTGCAAATTGTTACGGTCTGTGGCAAAAGGAGCAGTGTGGCACCCTATTAAAAAGTACCATGTCAACAATGATGGGAGAAAAAGGTGTCAAACTCCTTTGGAATGGACTGTTAGGAATTTCTGGTTAGAATAACTTCAAAAGCTACCAAATAGATTTCAGATGTCATGAGACCAAAGAGTTAGGATGCTGTAGCTAAGCAACAAGGAAGAATAATTGCATGAATGCTGAGGTTCATGAGCACAGTGCACACAAAGAAGCTTTGCCTTTTAATATAAACTGTCACAGTGAGTTTGATTGAAGTGAACCTGCATTCATTTCAGAAAAGTTATGAAGAGAGCATATGTTTAGTGGGACATCGCTTTCCCCACTATCTGTTAGAGACACCTTTTTAAATAGATATATTTATTGAATGGTATGAAGAAAAATGAAAACTTACTAATTTCATTCCAAAGTATTCAGCAGGATGTCATGTATCTAAAATCAAGTAATGCAAACTCACAAGAAAAGACAAGAAGGAAAGGTAAATAAAAGTTAAGAACAGGTAATATAATAAAAGAACCATTTCTTTTATTATATATTTCTTTTATAATGCCATAATATTTTTCCACCCTACTATATAATTAAACATACAATCATATGTATAACTACATATATATTATTGCATATATAATTGGACATACAGATAGTCCTTGATTTACAACAGTTCATTTAGTGACCGTTCAAAGTTACAACGGCACTGTAAGAAGTGACTTATGACTGTGTTCACACTTATGACCACTGCCGCATCCCCATGGTCATGTGATAAAAATTCAGGCACTTGTCAACTAATTCATATTTATGACAGTTGCAGTGTCCCAGGGTCATGTGATCACATCTTGCAATCTTCTGAAAAGCAAAGTCAACGGGGAAACCAGATTCACTTAAAAACTGTGTTACTAACTTAACTTCATTGATTCACTTAACAACTGTGACAATAAAAGTTGTAAAATGGAGCAAAGCTCACTTAATCACTTAACTCATTTGGCAACAGAAATTTGGGGCTCAATTGTGGTCATAAATTGAGGACTACCTGCATATATATCACACAGATATAATGTATCTACATTTTTAAACAACAAATTAAACCTAGTTCTTATAGAGCAGGGGTGTCAAACTTGCATCATCATGGCGACATTGCATAATGTATTGTGACTTTTTCCCCCTTCGCTAAACCAGGCATGGGCGTGGCCAGTGAGTGACGCATGCGGGCCACGAGTTTGACAGCCCTGGTATAGAGTCATATTGCCTAACCTTGCTCTTTCCACTATTAAAGACCCAATTCAAAAGCTAACAGCAGACAAAGTTCATTAATCCAAATTTTAAAATCTGATATATAAGCACTTGTCCAAGAATAAAAAATCGCTGGTTTTTTTTGCAACAGTCCAAATACAATATATCCAGTTATATATAATACATTACAACAATACATTAATGTCCTTAAGCTGTAATTTCCCCCCAGTCACCTGGCTCACCATAATATGTTCACAAAAATTCCTTTGAATTTATTATACCTACATTATAAAAAAGATAACCAGTTTTAAAAATATATTTTGAGGAATCCAGTAATCCCGTTGTGTGTGTGTTTTTTTTTTTAATCCTTTGTTACACCTATATGAGTAATATGTGTCTTCCTCAGTTTCTGGTCCTCTATCAGACTCCTGGGAGTTTGAGGTTTCTGTGTAGTATCTTAGCTGTTCCTAGCACAGCACTCTTCTGGACGGAGAGTTCTGATGTCATTCCTGGAATGTGTTGGAGACACTCTCTCAGTTTAGAAGTCATAGCCCCAACTGCTCCTACCACTTAACTGGAATTATTTGGCCTTTACTTTCCTCATCCTCTCTGGTTACTTCTTCAAGCCATGGTACTTTTCTAGCTTCTCATACTCCTTCCTGATGTTGCAATTACTTGGCACCACTGCTGTCTTCGGGGTCCTTTTCTACTACCACAATATCTGGTTAATCGGGCAATACCTGCCTGCCTATTTGGATCTGAAAATCCCACAAGATCTTAGCCCTGTTATTCTTCACAACCTTCTGTGGAATCTCCCATCTGCACTTGGAAGGGTATAACCAGTGATGAAATCCATTTTTTTTTTACTACCGGTTCTATGGGCGTGAGTTGGTAGGCATGGCAGGGGAAGGATACTGCAACATCCACGTTCCCTCCCCACTCCAGGGAAAGGATACTGCAAAATCTCCATTCCCACCCCACTATGGGGCCAGCCAGAAGTGGTATTTGCCGGTTCTCCAAACTACTCAAAATGTCCGCTACTGGTTCTCCAGAACCTGTCAGAACCTGCTGGATTTCACCCCTGGATGTAATCTATACCCTGCAGTTATTTTTGTACAAAATGCCAGCTACTTGGTTCCGCCATTCAGTATATTATGTTCCTGGATGCATCTTTTGCCACTGTGTGTTGTACTGTCTCTTGAGATTTTTCTGCATAGTACATACCTCTGTCTAGTATGGTAGGGCCCTGCTTTTATGAATCTAGTGCTTAGTGCTTCTTTTTGTGCTGCTATGATCAGTGCCTTAGTGCTGTCTTTTAGTCCAGCTCTTTCCAGCCACTCGTAGGATTTCTCGGTGTCAGTCAACTCAGTTATCTGTTGATGGTTAAGAGTTTCAATATGACACTTCTGCTTGATCTTTCTCCCATGTCTGCTGCTGCCTCAGGCATTCTCTTAGCAGTTCATCTTTGGGTGCCATCTTACTTACGTACTTCTGGATGCTCTGGGTTTCATATAGGACAATATTTTTGACACTGATTAGATCCAACCAGACCTCTTTTCAATTGGTGTACAGTCTCAAAGTGTTGGCCATGGGGTGGAAACCGCCTTCATTCATTGCAAGGAGCTTCTGGCCTTCACATCAGCAACTTCCATGTCTGCTTTTGGCCAACTCACTATACTAGTAGGATATGTGATGACTGGTAGGGTGTATAGGTGTAAGTTGATGGCATGGAACTTGTTCTTCCCATTGAGCAGGCTCTTTGGGACTTGTCCTATCCTTTTGTGATACTTGTATACAGCTATCTTCCTTTTTATTTTCCTCATGGTTCCCATTTGATTGTGAGATACCAAGGTACTTGTAGCTAATCTGTATCTCTGCTATGCTTGCTATGTGACCGACTGGTAGTTCCACCACATCAGTTTTAAGATGTATATGTATGTGTAAGTGTATATGCATACACATACATATATAGATATGCATATACATACGTGTGTGTGTGTGTGTGTGTTGTTCCAATTCCCTCCCATTTCTTGAATATTACCCAATCTTTTTTGTAATATTGGGTTGTTGGTTTAGCAGCTAGAAGAATATTTCCTAATTCAAAGCAGCTAGAGTTTGAAGAGGTTGTTAAACATTCAAACAAAAGAAGAAATGTATTACATTCCTGTTTTGGGTAAATTAAATTTGTTTTTTTTTAATGGCATTAATATTTAGTTGATATCCCCTTTTCAAATTATATTTTGAGGAAAGAACAATTTCATAAAGTTATTAGTTTCAATTATTGCCAAGGGTCAATATCCTATAACAATTAGGGTCAACTTTTCATATTTTCCTCAATAATATCCAAATATGTCCAATTGTTTTTAATACTGGAAGTATTATAGCATTCCTGTTAGCTTCTTGCAATCCTGACAAACAATTGCTAGGATTATAAGAAGATAATAATAGCTCTTTAAATGACAACAAAGCATATTAATTTCATTTTTCATTTCATTTATATTCCAGTATATTATGAAGGTTAATAAATATGCCCAATATTATGCTTTATAATAAAAAAAACTGAATCCACTGTTATCACATAAAAGTTGTAACTTTTTTCAAAGTTCAAGGCATTCTTTTATTTCTATAAAATGCTAACCATTAATGTCTGTCTAATTATTTGTGCAGAACTAAATAGGTAATATTTTCAAAATGTATATCAATCTTAAAACCCTATTCATTTTTCCATAATTTCTTCTCAGTATGTTCAATTGTATTTTCATCCATCTCATATATTTTATGGGAATGATACAATTTTCATTTAATACTTTATTGGATAAAATATTCCTACTAAACAAGATACTTTCCTAGAAATAATTATTTCTTGTCATTGAATATAATCTGTAAACAAAAAAGCAAATTCTAATTATTTAAACTTCAGAAGAAATGGAACAAGCATTCAAGAAATACATTACAGGCTAGTACTTGGTTTAGCAGCCATGAAAACTTTAGAAAAGATATTCTAATGTGATGTGTTCATATCTAAAAAGATCAGAATTATACAAGTTGTACTATTCTTTGTGACACTCTATGGAAAGTGGAACTTTGTAGAAGTGGGATTAAAAGAGTATTGACCCTTTTGGACTTTAGTGTTGGAGAATACTTCTAAAATACCATGGGCAGCCCCCCAAAATAAATAAAACAAGTGGATCATCAAACAAATCAACACACTCAAGGCACAAATAACCAGGCACAAATTATCCTCTTTCAGATACATTATGCAATACTAATGCAGTATCAGGGGTTTTCAATTCAACTGTATAGAATGTGAAGGGTGTGTGTTTTTGTTTTATTTTTATAGTTTTCTTATGTATGATGTACACTGAAGATGGCATTTAATTTCATTGTACCAGGTGCAATGACAATAAACTAAACTAAACAAAGATATAGCTCTCTGGAGAAGACAGTAATCTAGGAAAGGTGAAAGGAAAGAGAACAAGGAGATGACGTGCAGTAAGGTGGATGGATTCAGTTACAGTGGTGATAAGAGACATGGTAGCTCAGTGGTTAGATTGCAGTGTTGCAGGCTAATTCTGCTGACTGCCAGTTGTTAGATCCTGACAGGATCAAAGTTGACTCAGCCTTCCATCCTTCCAAGGTCAGTAAAATGAGGACCCAGATTGTTGGGGGAAATATGCTGACTCTGTAAACTGCTTAGAAAGTGTTGTAAAGCACTATGAAGTGGTATATACGTCTAAGTGCAATTGCTATTGCTATAAGTGCACCATTGAATAATCAGCTTAGGGACAGAGCATCATGGAGAATAATCTATCTATATGGTTGCTAAGAATCAGCAATAACTTGATGGAACATAATCAATCAATGATTTAATCTACCTTCACTGGTACCTTATTTCCAATTAGCACTTGTTCCAATTTATTGCTCCTCTAAAGTATTTGTCATATTGCTGTGCCATTTCTGCAGAAAGAGCCAACGTAGCATCTACATACAGCATCAACTTGGAACTATTGTGTGCTTCAAATGTTCCAATCCCAATGAATATAAAAGGGGATGGGAGTGGGAATGTTTTTGATGCGTTCCATATCTCATCTCGATTGTAAAGAAAATATTCTCATTAGTAATTACTCAAGGAGAAGTATTGGAATAATTTTATTTATTTAAGAAATACATTCTACCGGAATTCTAATTTCCTTGTAAACTAGCTCTAATATCTTAGTTTGATCTGTATCAGAGGTTTTCTCCATGTCTAATAAAGCCAAATGGCTGTTTCATGTTTATCATAATACAGTGTGTAATAAATCTAGCAGTAATTAAATACTAGCAGTTGTCTTGATATCTTTTCATAAAACCAGATTGTGCTGAATTAATTATTGAAGGTAATGCTTTTTATAATCTTTATTCCAAACTAATGGTTAAAAATCATGGTGTCAACTTTATTGACCGATAACTTGTACAATTTATAAAATCCCTTCCTGGTTTCAAAATAAGCTTGGACGTTGGTAGGCTTCCTTTTCCAAGGTTCTTTACTTTTAGCAGAATGGAAGCTAAGCCCTTCTTGATTTTTATTTCACTCTATAGATATCCTATCTAGTTCAGAACCTTTCCACATGTGATTGTTTCAATCATATCAAAAATTGTGTTTTCTTACATTTTATTCCATTCCAGATGTCAGTGTTTCTACAATACAGGTAGTCCTTGACTTAGAAGTATTCCTTTAGTGACTGTTCGAAGTTACAACGGCACTGACAAAAATGACTTAGGACCAGTTTTCATTCTTGTGACCATCCCCACAGTCATGTGATCAAAATTCGGCCACTTCGCAACTGGCATCTATTTATCACAGTAGCACTATCCTGGAGTCATCTGATCATCATTTATAACCTTCCCAGCTGGCTTCTGACAAGGATGGAGGAAGCCAGATTTGCTTAATGACATCACTGATTCCCAAAAGAGAGTTTGTACAGTCCATGATTGTCACAACATACCATCCAACATATCTAGGCTTGATATAATATTACGTGACCTAAAGTTGATGTCATGGGACCTGACACTGCTACATCTACAGACTAGCTAGGATTTTCAAGAGCCTCTTTGTTAGAGCCATGATTTTCTTTGTCTTATTTTACTCCTTTGCTGTCCTACTTTGCATTCTCCCCTTCTGCAATTAGCAATACGTGGCTTATAACTGTAAGATGAATACATTTCAGAGAAGACCAAGAAATAAATCAGATATGTGGGAAAGAAGGTAGAAGCTGGAGGAACCAGACTTAAACAGCAGAACTTTTAGCAGTTCCTGGAACAATAGATGTGTCTGTACTATATTGTAGAGAGACATATCAAAACCAAAAGCAACTTTTTGATGAATGATCTTCATCAAAAAGTTTGTCAATCATACTTACTGTCATAAAATAAACAAAGCCATAACAGAAATTTGGGCTTCATTATGGTTGTGAGCCATAGAGTCCTTGTATTGAAGTACATTTTCTTGTGATTTAGCAAGATATAAATGGATAAAGTGTTTGACAATGTAATGCTGGATAGTGGTGCTCCTCCAGTCAGACAGCATTCAACTGTGCTACTGAGGAAGAGCTGAGGATTTTTCAGAGTACTAAGGGTGTTTATGACACAGCTGGATCCCATGCCTTTGGGAGCCTCTTTGCTGATGGTTCTGTAAAAGAAATGACAATTTCTTTTGAATTATGGTGGAAACATGGAACTCGAAAAGCATGAACATGGAAAATATTTGGCACAGTGAAAAAGGAAATGAATCAACTGCATATTGACATTTGAGCATCAGCAAATTGAAGTGCATTAGAATTTGGACACTTTCCATCAAAAAAATCATACTGTTTACTACTTAAGATGTAACAAACAAATAAGGAATGGTATTACTTTCGCAAGCTTATAGCAAGAAGAGCACTTAGCTATAATCAATTAATAATCAAACAATATCATTAAGTCTTTGCAGATAATGCTTTAATGTGACTACCCTCTAAGTTTATGCTCTAACTGCTGATACAGGAGAAGATATGTTTTATGGTCAAGCTCAATTTGAAATCAATAGAAATTCATGGTGTGTTGCCTATGATTTGAGCTTGGGATCTATCTATCTATCTATCTATCTATCTATCTATCTATCTATCTATCTATCTATCTATCTATCTATCTATCT
>JANHFT010001610.1:47677-59402 GCA_032467955.1 Pseudoxenodon macrops
CTTCATCTCTCTCTCTCTCTCTCTCTCTCTCTCTCACACACACACACACACACACACCTGGTCTGGGCACATAGACGGAGCTCGGAAGTTATCCTGTGCGGCTGTTCCTGGCAGCAGCAGCGGCAGTAGCCACCTGTGCAGGGAGAGGGCCAGGCCCATCCGCACCACCGCAGAGCCCACAGTGCTTTCCCTTCAGCTTCCAGTTCCGCAGCCAGCCGCAGTGGGTCATGCCACGCATCTGCAGCAACAGGGGCATTGGTGCCGCCTTGCCTGCCTTCACCTCTGTGTGCTGCACCTGGAAGAGGTCGTTGCTGCTGCTTTCCCTCTCTGCCAGGCTACACATGTCCACCAGCCCTCCCAAAGTAGCACATCACAGAGCTGTGGGCCCGCCACCTCTTCCGGCTCAGCAAACTCAGCTTCTCTTTCCTCCTGGCCAGATCCATCCCCCGGGCCAGGAGCAGAAGCCGACCGCCTGCCTGGGTCGTTTGCAGAAAGGAAGGAAAGTGTTTTCATGAGGCAGTGCCAGGATCCCCTCCCCGATTGAAGAAACAGGGCATCTGACCAGCGCTGTGTGGAAAGAAATGCTGAGTTTGCTTAGAAGGAAGAAGTAGGGTTTTTTAATTGTTATCCTCTCCCGCTTTTCTAATGTGCATTGCACAGCTGCACGCTCTCCATCTTTTCCTGCTCAGCAAGCTCAGCTTCTCTTTCCTCCTGGCCAGATCCATCCCCTGGTCCAAGGAGCAGAAGCCGACTGCCCACCTGGGTCATTTGGAGAATGAAAGGAAAGTATTTTCATGAGACAGCACTACGATCCCCTCCCTGATTCAAAAAATTGGGTATGTGGAAAGAATTGCTGAGTTTGCTGAGAAGGAAGAGGTGGAGGTTTTAAAGTGTTTTCCTCTTCTGCTTTCTCAATGCGCATCAGCAAATTCCGCTTCTCATTCCACACAAGCCCAGGGAATCGGCGAACTGCACCCGCTTCTTGCACTTAGTAAAGCAGCTGTGGAGACCCCCCCTCCCATCATCGCCCTCATGATCCTCATTCCCATTGCTGTTGCTGGCCAGTCACCTTCTCTGGAAGGACCACACTGCTGCCAAAGAAGCGTGAAACATTACAGCATTACAGTAGGCTGTTAGCTCCCTTCCCTGTGGCCCAATATACTTCCACACCTTCCACCTGGTCTTCAGCTTGCCTGCCTTCGCAAGCTGGCCACGGGAAGGCTGCGTGGAAGGCAGGGAAGCATGGCAGGGCTGCGGGAAAGGGAGCAGGGGAGGCAGGTTGGGACGGGTGTGGGTGTGACAGGGGCAGGTAGGTAGGCTATGACTTTGCAGGCTTACCTGGCAGGCAGATCAGGGATGCAGTGCTTCAGGCAGACAAGCTGCAGAGCAGAGATTGGCGAGTCAGGGCCAGCGAGCGGTGAGCAGGGGACCAATTCGGGGGTGTGGCCAGCCAGCCATTGGTAACGGTTCAGTGAACTAGGCCACATGGCTGCTAACAGTTATATCGAACCGTACCGAACCGGTAGGATTTCACCCCTGAGTGTGAGGGAAAGAAAGGTAATTCAAAGTTTAAATATTGATATCCAAGCTCCCTGCAAAGGTCTGAATATCCTTGAAATCCTTTTGCTTTACTATGTATTCTTTAAAGAGAAATTACCGACTGCAATTCCTCTTTCCAGTGTATGAAATTTAATACATGCTGCAGTTTTCTGCCCAATCTATTCTGTTATTACATTTAGAAGCTTTTGTTATGACTAAATGATTATCTCTACCTTCTTCCTTGTCCACTCATATGGGTAGCAGAGTGAAATCTGAAAGGATTTATTATCTTATCTAATGATAACTACAGTCTAAGAGTCCCAGGTATGATCTACAGCTTTGCATTTACAAGAAACTCATGAACAGGGGCTGAGGGAATTAGATAAATTTGTAAAAGATATTCTGTTAATGGCTCTGTGGTTTGTTTGCTAAATAGATTTTTATATTTATCCCAAATGCCTGGAAATATATAGACAATGGCCATTATTATACAATATGGGAAATCTGTCACCCTCCAGTTGTTGGTGAATTACAACTCCCAGCAGTTGCAGCCAACATTGTTGGCGAAGATGCTAGGAGTTATATGTGAGGGTCATAGCTTTGCCAGATCCATTATGCTTACAATCTCTCAGAAGCAACTAGTTGTCTATTGTCTGGCCTTTTATTTTACTTTTTTGGCAACATAGTATTAGTTCTTTTATCTTATTGATGGGCTTTATCTCTGATCTAGCAAAGTAATTACTAGATTTGGATGAAAAGAGAAGGAAAGTTTATCTTGTACAAAGCTTGAGAAACAGCGCAAGGTGAATGTTGAGGCCATAATAAAGATTCATCTATATTTTCAGCCTCCGGCTTTTTTATCAACATGTGAAGAAAGCAGGAACCAAAAATCCAATAACACATTGCAAGCAATGTTCTGGGATGATGATTGAAAACAATCTTTTTTAACATCCAAGAAAAGTAAAAATCAATTGTATTCCATCCAAATTCTATGAAACTCTGGAATTGAGTCATCAACATCCAGTCCAATTTGAATAATTAAATAGGAGTGAGGCCAAGCTATATGTGATTTTGTTCCATATACTGTTTAATTTAGTATAGATTTTGTATAAGGTCCTTTTAAAAAAACTGATTCAAGTGCTTTATAACATTTACTGAGGATATTCTCATTTTAATTATTACTTTCTGGTTTCAGGGTAGTGTTTGAACTGCACAATGGGAATAGCAGAATAAAGGTGAGAATTTACTAACAAGCTCGCAGAGAGCTCTGATTAATTTAATAAACATAATCCATTCATTAGGTGACTGGGCCTATAAGGGATGAGTGGAATGCAAAGAACAGAACAGTAACCATGTTAAAACTATGCTGAACCTTTAGCCTGCTCAGCTAAAGGAAAAAGAAAATACAATTATTGGTAGTTAAATAAAGATGTGTTGATGACTGGAATCATATTAGTAAGAAATGTACAGACATTTTTGGTTTAGTTTGTTAAGATGGATGAAGAAGTAGCATGTTTTTATCTTTATAAGGATGAGAAGGGGATAGAGTGGACAATTACCAGTATGTGTTCAAAACAGATTGGTGGAAAGTTATCCACCATAATCTTAATCTCATTCTGGATCTCCCTTCTGTGGAAAGGATGTCATTTTCATATGCAGAGAAATTAAAACTTGCTGTACCCTGCTTGATTTGGTTCATTGGCTGTTCAGGTCAGCCAGACGTACTAAACAATCTGGGTTGTCCAGGTTCAGGAAAGCAAGAGGCCTGAACAATCCAGATTTGTCCTTAAGAAGCCCATGATTAATATTGAAGCCGAGATATTACCATTTGAAGTCCTCTACACCCAACAAACACAAAGTGAAATTTTCACTAAAAAAAGTTATTTTACCAGCTCCTGATTTGGAATCTTATAGAGGTCCTCTAAGAAAACAACAACAACAATTTGTATATTACAAATTAGCTTTTTGATCTGTGCCAAATAACTAAGATTTGAATCTAAGTTATTCTTGCACTCAGTTCAAAATGATCTAAAATATAGTTATACCATATTGTATCCAGAAGCAAATTTAATTAAGTTCCATGAATTTTACCCTGAGAGGATTGAGATTGCTAACTAACTATATTAAATTCTGTCTTTGGTGTTTGATCTGTGACTTCACGTATTCAAGGAATCATCCGGAGAGATGCTTCACATATTAGAACTAGGTTTCTTCCATTTAATACCTCCTATGCTCAAAATTACATTGATAATAGCTAGCAGGAACGTATCAAAAGAATCATATAAATGGCTGTCTCTGGATGCAAACTGGTTCATTTCCCATGCATTCCATTGTTCATACCATAGAAGGGTGGATTACAGAGATAAATTGTTCCCTAATTACTATTGTGAATGATTAAAAAAATACACTTGGAGTAATATGTCAAGGTGGAGATCAGGTGAGCAAAGTTTTCAAACAATCTCAATACAGCTGATGAAATGGCTCTTTTCTTTCTTTCTTCTGAACTTTTAAAATCTTGGTTTGGCTAATTTAGTTCTCTTCTTTAGAGCCCTTGGTTTTTGTGAATTTCTTTTCAATCAGCCGCTCCACTGCCTTACTCTCTCTTACATACACAAAATGGAAGCAGAGCTATTCTGGGGTGACCCCATTAACCTCACTAGTATCTGTGCTCATGAGCAGATAATGCATACAGATATTTTATGCATAACAGTCTGAATAGTTGTCTGATGAGGTGAATTTAGGAACCTTGCTCCTGCTGAATAAAATTTTTCAAAAGTGCAGGAACACAGTTTTGCTTCGAGAATGCCAATTGTCTTATCAAGTCAAAGAGGCTTTCCTGTTTAAGGAAGTTGTGTGATTAGTTTCCCATTCATCCCCTCTCCTCCTCCTTTTTTTTTTTTTTGCCTTTTGCCCTAGGTATAACTGCTGACATGATACAATGATAGAATGCATAGTCTTTAAAAAAACAAACAGTAGTGAAAGCTCCATGATATGTGTGACCCTTTTGTTTGCTCTGTGTGTATCACAGTATCAGTACTGTTGATGTTGCTGATAAAATCAGCATTTGTTGCTGGGCATGTGGAAATAACATTCCATGGGTTTTCCTGCCTTTGTAATAGGTCAATTTGCACCTACAGAAATGACTGTGAGTAGGATAAAATAAACAAATTTAGGTTGTTCCTTGGATTGATTTTATGGGATGTTTCTTGGTTTACAAAGATTAAACTGAGAGCACATGCACCAAAGACAAATTCCTTGTGTGCCCAATCACACTTGGCCAATAAAGAATTCTATTCTATTCTATATACTTCATACAACGCGACAAGGATCCAGACAGAAAGACAGGAAAGAGTCATGCCAAAGTACACAACCCACCTGAGAGGTAGTCTTAAAATCAAAATTAATTTGCTTTTGCCATTTCATACATGCAAATACAAGTAAGTTACACATGGAAACTTTGAAGCTGTTATGTTTTGACCGATCCCTTCGTGTTGCTAGCTTTGTTATTAATGTCTCATTTTTGCAGATACCTCTTCAAATGCATATTGTTTCTATTACTGAAGAGAATCAAGCAAATTAACCTCCTGGGGCCTGCGAACAAAGCAAGACAGATGTTATTTCTTCTAACAAGATTATGTATTTAATTCAGACTAGAGTTTGTTTTTAATCATGTAATTGCTGAAGCAACCTGCAAAAGACTGAGCTTACATTGAGGGTGGCTTATTACACAGAGCCTTGTTATCTCTTCAACTTTGGCAGTTTTGCAACAGACATGTGCATCATAATTGAATCCCCCATCACAGGTGGCTTTTTATGCAAACTTTGTGATTTATTTTTCTGGCTGAACCTGAACCAGCTGCTATTTTGGGATTCCAAAAATCAGGACTTGTAACCTATGAAGAATAAATCCTGTTTTCTGCAAAGACAAAATGGCAGCCATTTTGAGGGGATAAAAACCAGACAATGTGATTAAAGAACTATGTGCAATGGAAGATGAGGCCAGTGCAGGACAAGAGAGGATGAGGAAAATGACAGTAAATCTGCATGTGCCAGCATATTTTTAGCCTCACTTTTCTTCTACTTTCAGAAAACCCTTTTCAGGTGGTCCGGGATGAGGTGTTGCCTAAAACTCATTTACATTATTAGAGTCTTTAGAGCAGATTCCTTTCATTACCAGAAAATAAGAATTATCTTTATAAGGAAATTGGATTTAGAAGGGCATTTCTGTTATTTCCCAATTCTACCTCTTCTGCACAAAGTTATTCAATAACAAGCATGGAAGAAAATATCAGCAAGGGCAAACATCCATGGGTACCTTCCCAGGGGAAGCAAGTGATGTCAAGCCTGTTATGATGTCATTGCTTAAATGATTTAATGTCTCTAATCTGTGTCAATAAAATGACATAATTTGCATCATTCGTGTCAGGATGCTTGTGGTCTCATTCTCTTTAAAGGTCCAAAGGATTGGGAAGTATTTGCATTGCCATCCATAGCAATTCTATGCAACAGTATCACATGCCAGAAAGAATCTGCATCATCATTGCTGGGGGAAGCGATCATGCATTACCCTGATTCTTCCCTGGGGTTTTTAATATTTGATTCTGCTACCTTGCCTTGCTCAGGTCTCATGCTGTCTATCCATGAGAACTGCTCAAGCCTTCTCATAAGACACCTGGGGAGATAATACAGGAAATGAAAGCCTCTGAGAGAAGGGATATAATGACAATGGGCTTCAGCTGAAGAGAGCAGGAAGCTTTTTGATTAGGATCAGCTGGCATCACACTGATGTGTTGTACTTTCAAGCAGACAGAAGGCAAGGGGATGAGTTACTGATTAGGTGTTATTTTGATTGGGAAGGCAGAGCACACAGTCATTTGGCGCAGAAGTGGAGGAAGTGGTAGTGGAGGGGGAGGTAATGAAAAATAAATCAAAATCAAGAGGGAAAAAGCTTAAGTGGGGAGCCTCAGAATATCATTTTACCCACCTCCACCTTTGTGTTGCCAAAATTAATGTCTGTTTATTATTTACAAGCAGAGGCTAAAAATGGTTGACTTATGCTGACTTGCTGAATTGTTCTCAAGGAGAGTTTAACTTAAAAAATGAGAAAAGGGGGAGGGAGCAAAGCTATTCTCCAAAGCACCTGAGGGCAGGACAAAAAGCAATGGGTGGAAACTAATCAAGGAGAGAAGCAACTTAGAACTAAGGATAAATTTCCTGAGTTAGAACAATTAATCAGTGGAACAACTTGCCTCCAGAAGTTGTAAATGCTCTCAACACTGGATGTTTTTAAGAAGACATTAGATATCCATTTGTCTGAAATAGCATAGGATTTCCTGCCTAAGCAGGGGGTTGGACTAGAAAACCTCCAAGGTCCCTTCCAACTCTGTTATTCTATTCTATATCTCTCCTTCACATCTTCAGCTTATGGAGGTAAGGGTAAGCAGGACTCCCTGGGACATTCTGCTTTGTTTCCATTTGGAAGGTCTCTACCTATTCATCTGGCCAAAATGTTTGTCCATCTGGCCATCCATCCATCCATATTTCCATGAAATCTAATTTTTCACTTCTTACCTAAGAGTATGTCAGGTGCATTCAGACATATGATGATATTAACAGAAGTTTAGCCTTTTCTCGGATAAGATGGTTTACTTTCAGACTCCAGATTTTCAAGGACATATATATATATATATATATATTTTAAATCAGAAAATAAGCTCTCTTTTTCAGCACAGCTGATTTCTCCGGAGATTCCTCCCACTCCCACCCCGTTCCTGCTCCTGGAAATGGAAAGAATAGATGAAAACCAGAGCATGACTCTGTTCACACAATGACTTTTTAA
Organism: Pseudoxenodon macrops; assembly: GCA_032467955.1. NCBI lineage: Eukaryota > Metazoa > Chordata > Lepidosauria > Squamata > Pseudoxenodontidae > Pseudoxenodon > Pseudoxenodon macrops. The sequence goes on from JANHFT010001610.1 coordinate 55,056, forward strand.
TGTAACACTATGGGCAGAATTATGGGAAAGTTATATTGGAATGAGTTCCTTTTCAGTGTGTAGCCATGAGAGGATACATAAGAAGAATGTACAAAAATGTGGCTCCTTAAGAAGCTGTCGCTGGGAACTCATTTTACTATAATTTTTCAATTTTTATAAAGAGTGCCACTGTACAAGTGCCAAGCATTACATCAAAATTACTCAGGGAATGTGCTCGTAATGTTACATATTAAAGGAGGATTGGCTTTTCTTGTAAACATCTTGTGGGATCTCTCTTTCATTCTTTCCGGCCCAAAGGAATGTTGGCAAGAAATTGTGCAGTGAAAGGGTCTTTTTTTTCTGTGTTAGCAGAATAAGTTCAAAACCTGAACAGAGTAAGCCAAATTTAGTACAGGAAGAAAAGATGGGAATGGAAAAGGCAGATTCATGTTTAAAAATGGCCCGGTTCAATCGGGGGCTGTAGGGGAAATCTCCTCAATGGATTTGTATAAAAGGGCACTTGGGTAACAATATAGATTGCTACCAATGGCTTCCCTCCTCTGTCCTGCTCATGTGAGTCAAAATGGAGCACATGGATACCCCCCCCCAGCCAGTGGCACACATATACACATGCACAGAGAGAGAGAGATTAATAATATTGTTAATTGCTGTTTTCTCTTTTAATCTTTGTTACTAATAGCGAATGTATGTCACTTACAGTCATGCGTGAAGCAGTTTATAAGCCTGCATAACAAATAAAATATAAATAGGTAAATGTGCCTGATTTACAGTATATATCCCATATACATATGCTTACATCACAGGATTACTGTTGTGGGGAAAATGGGAGGAGGCAGGTGTTTATTTATTGCCTTAAGTTGTTTGTAAATATAATAAACGCATGCTACAATTAAATATACATTGCATATAAACAGGAAGCAGATCTGCCCATACTCTGATTAGATCTGGAACACAGTGCAGATGTGTGTGTGTGTGTGTTTGCACTCACTATGATAAACCCTGACCCACATGTATATACGGAAGAAATGCATATATACCAGTGGTGGGATTAAATTTTTTTTTACTGCCGGTTCATGGCCGTGGTTTGGTTGGCATGGCGTGGCTTGGTGGGCGTGGCAGGGGAAAGATACTGCAAAATCTCCATTCCCTCCCGATCAGCTGGAACTCGGGAGGCAGAGAATAGATGGGGGGCGGGGCCAGCCAGAGGTGCTATTTACTGGTTCTCCGAAGTACTCAAACTTTCCGCTACCAGTTCTCCAGAACTGATCAGAACCTGCTGAAACCCACCTCTGATATATACACTCATCTGATGTTGGACAAGGTTAGAGTTAGGGTTATTATTGGTTGCTCTTTGATGTTGTTGCTGTTGTTGCTAAACTGCTTCATTGTTTTGCTATAAAAACAGAGCTACTTGGAGTAGGGTATTTAACACATAATTATGAATGTGTTAACTGAAGGTCCTTGCCATTAAAGTCCATCCTACCCTGGTCTATCCTTCTGTCATCAAAAATTTAAAATAAAAATGGAACAACTAGCAATTTGTTGCTTTTTCGTGACAGCAATGGTGTTTTGAAAAAGGTGTAGTGATCTTTATGGTTAGTCTTACTTTATACTAATAAGTAAATGCATCATTTATAATTTTCATAAATAATGCTATTTATGTTATGCTCACCATCCTTCATATTATTGACACATACACTGCAGAAAATAGAAGTAAACAATGGTTTAATGTTTACTTCTATCAATAGATTTTTATCTACATGGTTTCAAAGGCAGATTCAGGCTCCTTTTTTTCTTTTTCTGAGTACTGGCTGCTGGTTAGGTCCACATACAAAACTACGGGAGTAGGTGTGTGTGACTGTGTACAACAAATTGCCTAAATTAAATATTTATCTTTGCACTCCTACTGATATTTTCCTTTCAAAAATCCAGGAAAAGCCTTTATCCTGATCGCATCTCTTATGGACTTCTCTGCATATATGCAATGTATACAGTGAATAAATCAAATCACATGCTAAGTAAATTCTACAGATGAGGAACAGTGACCTGCTTTTGGCTTACAGTTCAAGTTACAAATTTAAAAGGAAAGAGTTTAACCATTTCAGTATGTCAACAGAAGACACTCATGTTTCCACTGCTCTTTCGCCCTTTGAAATCCCACTACTTCCAATTAGACTAGGCTACAAGTCCATACAAAATGAACCCATTAGACTGGAATGTTTGTCTCGGCATCTGTTCTCCTTCTATTAGCCAAGGGTCAAGGCTTGCCACAGGCATGTCATCACTCACAGTGACATCAGACCCTCTCTAAGCTGGAGCGATCAGACATAAGGCACCTGTTGGAAGGAGTTCACAATCTTTTAAGAATGAACTTTGGTAAGAGGTTAAATGAGCACCTGAGCACCTAAACAGGAAGCACTGTAAGGAAGGGACTGAACTCCTGTGCATTGTGCCTCCTGGTGATGGTATCCAGGACTGGTTTGACAACTGGAAGAGAATTTTTTTTCTCTCTGTCTCTCTCTTTCTGTCTGTCTGTCTTTCCCTCCCTAACTCCCTTCCTTCTCCAGGGCATATGGAACAGTGAAGTCTGTGCTAGGGCAGGGTATGGATAATTTTGTGAGGGAGTGTTTAGAGAATGAGAAAGTGTTGATCAACAAAGTTGACATAAATAATTGAGATATACTAGGCAACTCAATAGCTTAGCTCATACATAGTATCAGGCAAGGCAGTGAGCAACTTGGAAGAAATGTTTCCAATCATTCAAAGAAACGTCACCTGAAATAACTCTCTAGGAATGAAACTGGGAAGCTCCTCTTGCAATTTCTGTGATTCTGAATTTACTCCAGATTAGTATTAAAGTCACTGAAGGCTTGCTTCCCTGACCCAGTCTCATGTTGGGCATACGTGATAACTGATGAGGGTTCTTGGTATAATCTCAAAATAAATATAAAGTTTCCATTTCCATAGTGGAAGGAATATTTTTGACAGGCATGTGGACTTCCCTTTCTATAAATATTTTGAATATGTATGTGTGCATACCCAGATAGTCTTTCAAAGCCCAACCTCAGTTCATCCTTCTTAATTTAATTCATGTGCCACATACCAATAATATTTTTCAACAGCCATCCACAGTTGCTTGCGGTTTGCTCTTCTAAAGCCATTTGCAAATGTGTTCATTCCAGTGCATGCATATGAATGGCATATCACTATAAATGCTCCTACGAGTCTAGAGCAAATATCCCTATGTGTTATTCACCTTAGCATTATCTTCAAATTAGTACTACTTTAATTAAGTCAAAACTACTGAAACCTTTTAAAAAACTGAAATCCATCCTTCAAACAGATCAGAACAGATTCTTAACACCTAAATTCCATGATTAATGTGTATATACGAGTTTTTCCTAACCTTGAGGACTTTCAGATGTGTAGACTTCAATTTCTAGAATCCTTAGCAAAAAAGAACTATGCTGGCTGGAGATTTCTGGGACTTGAATTTCATATATCGGGATGGTAGAAAGACTGAGAAGCACTGGTATAGGGTATTCCTCACCTGTAAGGTTGATACGGTAGGTTCAATCAAGTACAGTATAGAGAGGGATGGGAGGAGGGATGGAGTTGACATTGAGAGCTGGGGAACGGAGTGAAAACTGGCAAAAGTTGCTCCCCCTCCCCCCTTTGCACTATACCTCAATGAGAATGCTCTGTATCCATGTCCATTCAGAGAATGTTCTCATCAGCAGAAAAGAAGATGGATCGAACTTAGTAAAAATGAAGCAATATAATTAGTATAATATCTATTTTCTGAGAAATGATGAATTTGCATAAAGTATTTTGGAATGGGATTTTGGAAAATCTGATCCACCATTTATTATAGCACTGCCAAAGGTAATGTGCCTATCATATACTGTATTTTTGGGAGTATAAGACGCACCTTTTTCCCCCCTAACAGAGGGTTGAAATGTTGATGCGTCTTATACACCGAATACAGCCATTTTTGGCCTCCTGAAGCCCTGCCCCTGCATCCCAGGTTTGCGAAAAATGGACCTGTTTTTTGCAAACATGGGGTGCGCAGCGAGTTTGGGGGACTTGCAGAGTGCTTCTGTGGGCTGGGAGAAGACAAAAACTCCTCCGTTTTTGTGAAAAATTGACCGTTTTTCACAAAAACAGGGTCGTTTCTGCCTTACACCAGCCCGCAGAAGCACTCTGCAGGCTTCTCAAACCCTCTGTACAACCCATTTTTCGCAAAAACAGGTGAAAAATGGGCCCGTTTATGCGGAAAATGGGGTGCACAGAGAGTTTGGGAGGCCTGCAGACTGCTTCTGAGGGCTGGGGGAAGGCAAAAACGCC
>JANHFT010001610.1:122142-139557 GCA_032467955.1 Pseudoxenodon macrops
GAAGGTTACTGCAAAATCCCCATTTCCTCCCGATCAGCTGGGACTTGGGAGGCAGAGAATAGATGGGGGCGGGGCCAAGGCCAATCAGAGGTGGTATTTACCGGTTCTCCGAACTACTCAAAATTTCCGCTACAAGTTTTCCAGAACTGGTCAGAACCTGCTGAATATCACCTCTGGTGCAGGGGTGGGAGGTGATTATCCAAACATGGAGACTCCACCATCTGGAATAGTTTCTCTGTACTTAGTTAGCTCATAAAATCTTCTGGGTATAAAGATATGATAATGCCAGTCACTGGAGGCCTTTGCCTGAATTCAGGAATGGAATCCAAAAAATATATCTCTCTCCCTTTTCTGTTATGTCATTGGTACTTCTATAACAAAACCCAGCAGTGTCTTGAAACAATCTGAGGCTCAACTTCAAAAGTGCATTAATGATATTAATTCATGTTCATAATTGGTGGTGGCTTCTCCCAAACTAGGTTTGTTGCAAACCTAATATGCATGCATTTACTATATATTCCTTTTAAAAACTATGAGCAGCTCCTGGTATTGTTGTTTCCGAAATACAGATTGCATTGATAGGGAAATTGTAGGCAGAAGTAGGAAAGGGGAAGAGTATAGTTCTTTTCATCTATTTATCAAGAAGAGCTGTGCCTTGGAGAAGGAACAGTAAACAGATAAAAGATGCTGTGCTTCTCCCACAGCATCCTCAATGGGTTTGATCCTGCTATAAATCTGGTTGTATAAATCAACTGACAAGCAAAAAAAAATCAAAGTGAATATTGCTAAACCATAAAACCACTACTGTTTGGGGTATATTTCACTTTAGTGCCTTCAAGGCACTTTTATACTCTCTTTTTCAGGGTTAGCTAAAATAATGCTGCTCATTGCTTGACTTTTCCATCATATTGATTAATGTCATCCGCCCCCCTCTCCTTTGCCTTCATTAGACTTTCAGACACTGAATAGATTTTTGTGCTTCACTTTTTGCATCAATAGTAAAGAAGGTGACTTGCTGTACAATGTTTGACAGATTAATACCTGCAACATACGGTTTGGATTCAATTTGTAGACTGTTGTGTAATACATTCCCCCACGCCCAGCCCCCAAAATTGCATCAGTTTCTTAAAATGAGCCTGCCCTCATATGATACTTTCCATTCTGACTGGAACTTACTAATCAAGAACATTGATTTTTCCAAGGCAATGCCTTTGAAAGTACTCAGTAAATAATTGGCCCGTGCAAAGCATCCAATGAAGTGATTCACTTGTGAACAAAATATCTTTCTGAATCTACTCCTTGATGTTGTGAAACATCTGTTCAAAGATTCAGTGCAGCTGCTTTTGGGCCCTCCTGAGAACTTCTAGGCATAACCGCTCCTCAAAGCAAACTAGAAGAACTTGGGCAAAACATCTCATCCAATTATTTGTGCTGCCTTAGTAAATAATTATTAACAATTTACAGTAAGGTTCATCTATCCTTTTTCTACCATAAAGCCAATGGCTTCTCTATTATTTCCCTAGAAATTTGGATCATCTTTTTTTGCAAGTGGTTCAAGGTGCTACCAAATTAATCAGAATTAGGACAAGAAAATATCAAAAATGGCACTCAATTGGAAGAGCAAAATACTTTAAAACGGAACAAATGAACATGTTAGATAATATCCATAAACCAAGAAAACAAGATGACTTTGGACACTAATATTTTGAAAGACCTATTTCTAGTCAGTTCTTTCTGGTGAAATCCTAGCTTGATATACAAGTAGGAGAAATGCTCCTTTCCGTATCTGTTCATAAGGTGGTTTTTTCTTCTTCTAGCTTTCGATGTCATAATTAACATGAGGAAATGAGACCAGAAACAGATTGGTAGGCAGTACAGGGGAATAATCTGTCAAACAGTCTGTCCCAATTATCATGTAGTGGAGCAGGTGTAATTTCTGGGTGCTTTTCAAGTTTAGCCCATCATAGAAAGCATTGCAGTAATCTTGTCTGGATGTTATAGCATGGATAATTTCTCAAAGAAATATTGAAATCAGCACTTCATCCAAAGTTGCTGAAAGCATATGCCATTTGAGCATCCACCAGCAAAGCTAGTTAATGCAAGACTTAAAGAGGGAACCAGGGTCTTAAAATGGAAAGCAATCTGACTAAAACAATTTTATTATCACTTTCTCAGCATGACAAATTATTTACAATAATATCTCCATCTATATTTAAATTGTACCATGCATTAATTCATCTGGAGGCTTGGTAGGTCAATGGGTAAGATGCTGGGCTTATCTGTTGGAAAGCCGGCAGCTCAGGTTTGAGACCTGAGCACCACAGGGTGAATTCCGTCCTCACCCCAGCTCCTGCCAACCTAGTAGTTTGAAAGTATGCAAATGTGAGTAGATAAATAGGTACTACTTTGGTGGGAAGATAACAACATTCCGTGACATCATGCTGGCCACATGACCATGGAAATGTCTTCAGATAACGCTGTCTCAATGGCCTTGGAATGGAGATGAGCACCATCCCCTATAATCAGCAATGACTAATGGAGTAAAATTCAGGGACTCCTTTTTTATTAACTTATATCCATTTCTCTAGACTTGGGATGCACATGGATCCTAAATGAAGAAAAATAAGGGGGGGGGAAACTGCCTCTCACCACTATGTTTACAACTCCAAAATTTAGGATGATCTTCATGTAGCTATTATTCAGCACACAGTGTAACTACCAAGGCAGAATAATACATTACTGAAATAATGTTTATTTTCTTCATGATGAGAGGCTGCTGACAAACAAAAACACCCATTGTCATGTATAGAATGGATACGGACACTTTCAAACTTTACTTTTACAGGTCTGTCTTTATAGAAAAAAATGCTTATCTGTCAAGGGTTTTTATATATCAGGAAAGTGAATTTATCTTTTGCTAAAGTCAGAATTTTTGGAGCACATTTATGGAGATTTGAGTAAAGGCTTTCAGGTAGCTACATATATTCTAGCCCCGTGATGGTGAACCTATGGCACGTTTGCCACAGGTGACACGCAGCACCCTCTCTGTGGGCATGCGAGCCATCACACCAGTTCAGCTCCGCCATGCATGTGCCCGTGTCCCCCGCCAGCCAGCTGGTCATTGGGTCTCTGCCACACATGCACGGGGATGTGGTGTGGGGGAAGGGCGCATGTACAGAGGTCCCGCACACATTGCATTTTGGGAGTTCGGCCACACACATTTTGGGCACTCAGTCCAGAAAAGATTAGCCATCACTGTTCTAGCCTATTTATATTTTATAGGATTATTGTGTGCTATATTTAATCTTTTTGTTAGCTATGGCAAATATCATCATGCAAAACAGTGAAATATAAATATAAAGCATAATTAAGGTAGGAACTATACATATAATATATAAAATATATAAATATATAAAATACAGAAGTTTATGAAATGAGAAAAGAAAGAAAATATCCATTTTCTGTTGCATCTATTTTAGATAAACTGGATGAGTGTAAGTGTAAGATATGATGAAATTATGAGTGAATGCCCTAAAAATATCCTCTAATTTTTTTTTCTCATTGTAGAATTAATCAGAGAAGGACAGTTTTGAATATTCTGAAACAATTCCTTCAACTTTGCAATACAGAACACCAGGTTATGTCTTTGTGTGGTGATTGAATGCTTTGGATGCGTAGGAGTCTTCATTATTGTCTACAGTTTACTTGTGCTTAATTTTTTTTAAAGGCAGATTCTGAGTGTTACATTTCCACACTCCATGCATCCTTCTGGATGAATGATTGATAGTTGGAACAAAGATAATTGGCAGAATCTCTCTATTCTATATGTGACTCAAGTGAGCTACCATTCAATTATGACCTTTCTGTATGTTGAGGGTTCATATGAGAACCATATCTATTCAGAAATATAATTCACTGTTGAAAAGGTTTGAGTCCTTGTAGTTAGTTGCAGAAACGGATTTTAAACCCCAAGGTGACAAAACAAAGTTTCTTACTTTTTCTTGCATTAGATTAACCCCCAGAGAAAGAACTGTCCATGAACATTATATTACCTTCTTGTTTCACATTACTAAATAAAACAAACAAACAAAAAAGAAATGTGGGAAATATTCAGTATATTTAAAATGTTTGGGTGTTTTTTTAGGGGTGTTTTTTTTTTGTAGCTAGTGGTCATAAACTGCTTTTCTTACCCATTTCAAAGAAAAGCAGCAGGTTCTCCAGCAAAAACAACCTCTTTTTCATACATGAAGGGTAAAAAGTAAAGGAGTTTATGTGGATTTTTTAAATCTAACCCTTACATACTATAAGGGATGGTGCTCATCTCTGTTTCAAGGCCATTTAGTCAGTGCTTTCCGAAGACATTTCTGTGGTCATGTGGCCAGCATGACATCACAGAGTGCTGGTACCTTCCCACCAAAGTGGTACCTATTTATCTACTAGCATTTGCATGCTTTTAAACTGCTAGGTTGGCAGGAATAGGGGTGAGGACGGGAGCTCACGCCATTCCATGTTGCTCGAACCTAAGCTACCAGTTTTCCAGCCAACAAACCCAGCATCTTAACCATTGAGCCAATGCACCACCCATGTATATGAAAGATAGGAAGCTTTATTTAACGTTTTCTATACATGAAGGCTAAAGAAGTAGATATCTGTTCCCAAAACAACTTTGTGGTTGTAATCATCCTTCAGTTTCAGTGAGAGCTCCCAACCAGTTTTGGACTCAGAAATTATATTTCTGAATGGAAGTGTAGAATTTTTAAGATGCAGTAAAGGTGCTATCTTTTACTACTATCAGTCAGTGGAATTGGTTTTGGATTTCAGTGATATGATGATTGATCTTCAGCCATCATTAAATAGGACCAAAATGGCCCTTCCTTAACTAATTTCAGAGCCATTTCTGAATTCCAGGACTTAACATTAGAATGTGCATAAATGTATGCATAAAATAATATAAGGTGGTCCCTGAACATATGCAGGTTGGAGGAGATATCCCCTCTCTATACATTTCAGTGTTCATTCTCTACATGTCCTAATGTCTAATAAGCCAGCCCCTATTTAGTTACAGTAAAAGTTTGGATTTTGGAAACAAAAATGTTTTTTTTTCTAAGAAAGAACAATTGTTTCCCATCTCTGTGAATCTCAGTCTTTGCCTTCCATGCTCATTCATTGACCAACAGCAAGAAAAAGCAAGAAAAGGTCCTACTTACAAAAGAGGCAGAAAAAGTGACCTTTTGTTTAGTCCCATAGTTTGACCTTTATGTGAACTAAAGATTAGATTTTGTTTATAAAAAACATGGACTCATCCAGAGGGGCAACTGATTCCTCCTACCCACTCAGATTTGCAGATGTTGGCTATTGTTTTTGCAGATATTGAGTCACAATAAAATTGCCAGATGCCTTCCTAAACAGGTCTTCTAAATTCCTCAAGAATTCAACAGCTGCATTTCTCAGCAGTAGACTGTTATATTTCAAAGAAAGCTTATTCCTGGCTGTTCCTCCTTCTTTAACACATCGTTTATAAAGGCACCATCGAATGTAGAACTTAACGTCCACAAAAGAAAAGCAAATTTTCTTTTCAAACAAGCAGACAGTTCTATTGATTAAAAAAAAAAAGGCTTACCATTAAGGCCTTAGGCAATAGAAATCTGGTGTTATGAAAGGACAGCAACTCATTAGCTTATTTGATTTTTTTATATTATTATTGTAATTTTACTGCAGGGCACAGAGTGTGACACAATCATGTGAGATTTTCTGCTCCTTGGGCCACAAATACCTGTCTGTATTGGGCTACTTTGCAGAATAAATAAGTAGGCTGTTCTTTCTTCTTTTACGGGGAGTCTAAAGCAAAATAGTTCTGCGGTGTGCTGTTACACAGGGCTTTTTCTTCAGCAACTTATATAATAGGGAAAACACAGATGCATTTTGCCAAGCTTATTGAACAAACATCTGGGGCCCTTATTTAAAACTTGATCCAGACTGTTCACCTGCATTGCCTAATAATAAAAAAAACACCAAAGCTTCTCTTGGGTGGCATGGCATTCATTTCAGCTGAGCTCCATCTGCAGGTCTTCAATATTGCAAATTAAGGGGGGGAGGGAACATACTGTCTGAGCTTCAATTCCTGCTGCAGGGTCTCCCTCAGACACATTGCCTCCATTTTCTAATTAAGTTATTTTTAATGAGCAACACTGACTACTTTTTCCGTACAAAATTTGAGACGGATGTTCTTTTGTCATGAGCTGTTCGGATTCCCACCCTGCACCCTCCCACCCCAACTCTACTAAGCTTATTTTGCTAACATTGGGGGCACAGAATGACCTCATTGACCAAAGAATTAGAGGCCCCCTCCTCCCGCTGTACTTTTTCACTTGGGCTAGCAGCTTGCTTATTCTTCAACTTGAGTTTTAGTCCCCTCTTAACTGTTCACAAAGCACTACCACTAAGCAGATGGCTAGAGATCCTTTTGGCCTTTCATGTTTCCCTCCATCTCATCAAGCATGTCTGAGTTGTGACTGGTTAATTAACTTAAGGCTTCTCGGCCCTTCTCCCGCCCCCATAGATGTCTCAAAGCCTGAACAATTTTAATAAAGAGCTTGAAAAGTGGCTCTTGGAAATTAAACATATATATATAAAGACGTGCTTGCATACCAATTAGCTGGAGGAACCAAGCTTCTTTTGCCTATATCCTAATATTGTAAGGCTGAAGATGCATACTTCTCTATATAAGTGTAGTCCACAAAAGCTTTTTGCTGTGATAAATTTGTTAGCCTAAATTCTTGACTGCATTGGCTGTTACACAGTTCCCCCTCTGGAAATGGCATGTGGATAATAGCTGCTCTGTTTAATTGAAGATTTTTGCACTCACTTTAAAGCACAGTTCAGTTGCTTCAAACAAAAAAAATAATTGATTGTGGGATCATTTCAGCACCGAAGTTCCATTTAGTCATCTCCCAGTAACAGAATCCAGCTATGACATTATTTCAGACACCATTGCTTTAGCTCCCTTCTAGTCCCTTCCATGTCTCCATGTTTGATGCATCTATGGTGGGCTTCACTTACAGATTAGGGCAGTTGAGATGAAAGCTTGATTAATTAAAAGGAAAATAAGTTTTCATCCTGGTTTGGGTCTGACAGTGAGATAGAAGGAGAAAGATTGCACACATGATAAGCACTTTTATTCTTAATTTTGTATTCATTTATCTATCATAATAGAGGGAGTGATTTCCCCCTGCCCAAATGAAAGCCACTTCAGCGTGTGAAGCACATATTTTATGTGGGAAGCCAGCTACACCACAGATGCCCCTTGAGGACATTTTTCTTCACATAATAGAATTATGTAGCTTTCTATTTTCTACAGACATACAAATGAGAGAATGTGTGTGTGTCTGTAGAAAATAGAAAGCTACATAAGTGTCAGGTTGTAGAAACAGTTACGTAGCTGCTAATTTAGCCACAGTATAGATCAATATTTCCATGTCATTACAAGTATTAAATGTAAATATACGAAACCATATATTATGAAAGAAAAAAAGCCAATAAATAACTCTGTTTAGCCCATCTGTTTGAAATTAGTAATGAATTAACTATTCTGAATCATTTATTTGAGTATATTAAACCTAATTTGCACATCTAGGCAACACTTAAACAAAATGTTAAGAGAAGAATTTTTAAAAAATTACTCTCTCATGAGATTTTTTCCATTGGTCAGTTGTTTAATTACTACCATCATATTCATATTTTATTCACAAGGTTGTTTTCAGTCAAAACAACAAATTTAAAGTATAGCTTGGATGCCCTATTTCAATACTTCTTAAAGGCACAACTAGTATTGGTACCCCACCCCACCCCCAAAATGGAAAGTTGGCTAGGTTGTTTGACTGTAACAAACTCACCACGACTACAAAACAGAAAGTTGATACGTGTTTTTGGAAAATCGGGTTGTATATGTGGTTTCCTGCAACTAAAATTAATACTCCTGAAAAATCTTTGCTCCAAAGTCAATGATTTTTTTCCTGAGTTGGGTATACTTGGGATATAGAAGAACAGTTGTGAATAGTTCAAGATCAAGAGATAATTAAGAAGATATTAGATTGTGCAGACATGGATAGACTTACATTGAAAATCAAACAGAAAGAAGACACAGTATTATCAGACATGGAATTTTTGGTAGTGGTTGGAAAAAAAGGGGTGGAGAATAAGAATGGAATCTGTATTGTTAAACAAATTAAATACTCAGATAGCACGATGTTTATTAAGCACTAAGAAATGTAATTAATAGAAAATTAATAACTTTAAAAAAAAAAGAACAGTTGTGAATAGTTGAGTGTTTTTGTTTGGTTGCTGTAAATTTGGTTTTCTAAATTGTTAAATATAAATAGTTAAATATACATCATCCTGTCATTGCTTCAATAAAGGGAAAAAAACCTTGCCTAGCCCCCAGGATTTGTTCACTTATGATGCTATGTTAAACATTGAATGTAGTGGGACTTAGTCCCAGACAGTTTGAAATGATTAAACCATTGCAGACAGCTTTTAACTTGCAATCAACCAGCCTCCTTAGTGTTTGATTCATAAGTAGTCAAAGCAATCAACTGTGTGTCACTTGTTTCTATTCTCCTACCTTTATAAAAAAAAAAGAAGGGGACCTTTTGTATCTTTTCAGAAGAAATGGGTGGATTATAAAAGGTAAGAGCTTGTTCTCTGTACTGTCTGCCATTAATATGCTTTTAAGACAGCTGACAGGATACTGTTTTTGTATTTTTTTTCCCTTCTCTTTCTCTGTAGACATAAAGAAAAAAAAACATGTAGACATAAAGAAAAAAAATGCAGGCTTGACAACCTCAATACATTTCTTTAAAAAGATTGAACTGCCTGTTCAATTAAAGCCAAATTGTCTACTGTCTATTAAGAATTCATTTTTGACAACTATCTCAGAAAGATTATATATTTGCCGCTATGGTAATAGAAGACAATAAAATTAGCATAGCTTCATATATACTACATTAAAGTAGCATTGCAGGGTGGCTCATGTTTGTCCCACTTGATACCTCTTCATCTGTCTTTCATAATGCTTTTCAGCTGCCTTGGAGCTTCACGCTGCTCATCATCCAGAGTTTCAGCTGTTGTTTTTGTTAGGCTTGCAGGAGATCTGTTTTACCTTCAGATAATTTCCGTCTTTTTTTATATATACACAACACAATAAAAGCATGCTAGACTTGGCAAACTATTTCTAGACTTTGCTTAGACTAAAGCTTGCTACGCTGAAGTCAGATGCTATTAGCTCAGTGCAATAACCAAAGGACAAACATTAATGCACACAAGCTGTCTAGAATAACGTGACCAAATGGGAAATATCTCTGTGAGATGCCATAAAATCCAACACACTCCAAACAACACAAATAAGAAAGGAAATTATAATTACAATAACAGGTCCTCCCCGCCCTCCCCAAAGTAACATAAATGATCATTTATCCCATTTCCTAGACTCGGCAGAGCCAATGCCACCAGCAAAGTGGTTTTTGCTGAGCTTATTTGCCCATGTAAACTCAAATTTTAAATCTTTTAGAACTGTAATACTTGCCAACTGAAAAATCATATACTGGGTACTGACTATTAGAATGCATACTATTTTAATGTTTGCTCAGTATTTGCCCTAAGAATGTTGAAAAAGAGAGTTATATCTAAACCACTGGAAAACTAAGCCTATACATCTTTAGTTTAAAGAACAGTAAGAAGCATGCTGTCATGTGGTGCTGATAAGAAGGCAGAGGATCATTACAGGTTAAGGAGAAGCAAGTCCATCCAGGTGGTTGATTTTAGCTAACCAGCTGGTTGAAAATTGCTTATGAATATTTGATCCCATATTCCAATCTTCCAAAGGAAAAGCTGGGAGATATGGCAACAATAAGGTGCTGGAAAAGTGCAAAAATATTAGCACCTGACCACAAAGCCTGAAATCAATAACACTTTTTAGGAGGTTCTGTCAGGAAATCTCTGTGTTTGTAATCCACTCTCTCCTATTAGTACTAATAACTGTCCTGCTGTGCTATGAAGCATGAGAGGTGACGATGCTGTGAGCATAGTTAAGCACACACACACACAACTTGGGTGTTGAAGTAGCAGCAACAGCCATTTGGCACTACTGAGCCAATGCTCTTGAAACTCCTTTATGGGGGCCCTTGTATAGCACAGAGCTTTTTAGAAAGATACAAGGACTAGATGTTCTCTTACACTGTGGTCTAGCAATCACCAGAATTAGTGGTGTCAAACTCACAGTAAGAATGTCTAGATGGCAATTGCTTTTGAAGCAGAACTAGATTGCCCCTTTAGCTCTTGCCAAGCCTAGGACCAGCAAATATCATCTCTCGACAGCAAATATTATTCCCCAAAGCCAGCCTATGGCATTTTCCTGTATTTAATGAAAGTGGTTATGAACTGAGCACTGGGCCACTGTATTAAGAAGCCACTATTTAAATTTCCCCTAATGTCATTGACAGAACATCGGTCTGTATGCTTATTTTGAGCCGCTAAAGGGCAGATTTGAAGGAGGGAAAAATACATAATCCTTAGGCCTGATATGAAAAGCATTTGCATTGTGCTCTCTCCTTGCCTTTACTAGCAAACTGCAGCATGTCATCAGCAAACGGGTACACATGATCAAAGCAGCCAAGCCACAAGAATTGTTCTTTGATGATAAATGACACAAAGTGCTCTTACATGGTCTCACTCAGGGGAATGTAATACTGTGTACAGTAGGAGATGCTTATCACCCGAAACCTTTATCATTTCATTCGTCTATCTGTAATATCCTTTCATGTTTTGGCTGGGGAAGAGATTCATTAGTCACAGGCAGAACATTTAGGTTGACCAGCAAGAAAATTAACTCAGGCCATTATATATGTACTTGAATAAAAAAAAACTCTCCCAGGAAAGGAATGGTTTTCCCACCGCCACCTCCAGTCCTGCTTTCTTTCAAGGATATTAGCCACCTTTTTTCATTTTATTTTCAGTGTTCTGTAAGAGCTAATATTATGCTGTGTTGGATGTGTAAGTGGTTGAATAAAGCAACTGAATAATCTGCTCCTTATTAGAAAGAGCGTTGGGGGGGGGAATAGAATAAAGTTTAATGGGTTAACCAAGTCCTATGAGAAATGTATGAAAAATGTCCCCCCACCATGTCAGCTTCCCTATTTCTTCTACATGCAATTCTTGCACAGTCATTAAGAATTATAACCCAACTAAACAAGGGAAGAATCCATAGTTTTTTGAATTGGTTCTGTCTTTGATCAGTAAGGAGAAACAAAGACAGTTAAAGTAAAATGTTAAATGCCATGTTTATTTAAAAAGCACACTGAATATAGTACAGAAACAGTACTTAATTCTGACCATTATTGATAATTCTTTGTGAGTCACATCATTGTTAGAATCTTTCCTTCCTTCCTTCTTTCCTTCCTTCCTTCCTTTTTGTTTTAATACTGTTTTAATCCCTCCATGCTGTAAAAACCTAAGCAAATTGTGGAGATAATAATTTCAGTCCTCATCCTGAGCACAGGGAACAATGTAGAACTATCAAATGAACTATGTAAATATGTGCAGTATCAGATGTCAATTAAATTTAAGCTTTGATAGTTTTTTATCTCTCTACATAGTTTGAGAAAGGTATGGCTTGGGATAATAAACCAAACTTCTTTTTAACAGAAAGTAGTTCGTAAGGAAATGAAGTTTGTAAGGAATTCAAAGCCATACATCACTCTTGTCTGAATTATGAACATGCTGAATATAACACTTTCACTTCCTTATTTAGCCTAAGGATATTGAACAGGCTTTTAAAAAAGAATATTTTACCCATTTAATGGGATAAAAGGAGTTCAGTTTATGCCAGTTATCGAAGTTATTCATACAATCGCATTTTAAAAGCCTGTCACTTTGATCAATCAGGCCGAACATTTCTAGTAACTTATGCTGAAAATTGTGAGGAAAAAAGGGGCTTGTTTGAACATTACTAGTTATGATATACCTCAAGGGAAATAGTCCCAGGCTTGCTTTGAATAGCATGCAGGAACTTTGAGAGAGATATTGAGTTGA
Organism: Pseudoxenodon macrops; assembly: GCA_032467955.1. Classification (NCBI taxonomy): domain Eukaryota; kingdom Metazoa; phylum Chordata; class Lepidosauria; order Squamata; family Pseudoxenodontidae; genus Pseudoxenodon; species Pseudoxenodon macrops. The sequence continues at coordinate 134,227 of JANHFT010001610.1, forward strand.
CAGTGAGTGACAGGAATCCCCAGAATAAGGACTGATGATTTTTTTTGTACTTCCCTTTTGGGACCTAGTTATCAATCAACGCTAGAACTCAAGGATGAGCTTGGACATTCACCCTTTGTCACCTACCCTATTACTTCAGTTCTTGCTATTAAGAGCATTCCTTTCAGCTGCGAGTTTTACATACAAGATGAGATCCAGAGAGCCAGATGATAAGAGACCTTAGTAAGTGGACACGATGAGCGCAATTCTCATCCCAAAGGTAAACTTGGATAAGAAATGCAAATAGTTAAGTTGTTGCCTCAATGATGGCCTTGGACTTGAGCAGTCAGCAGTGCTGGGTCTCTAGGAAATCTTTCCAGAGTTTGCAGTGCAGAACCTATGATTTGAGGCTTTAATCGGCTGCTCTTAAACCTCCCGTAAAAGCCAGGAGAGATTTGGTAATGAGCATTGCTAGTCCCAGGTCTGCATCTGAACACTGCCGGACAATAGGGATGAGGAAGCTACAAGTTTTTCCACCAAATGAAAATAAAATAAAATTACACAACATACCTGCTGCTGCTGTTAAGTTGAAAGTATACTTTATAATTAGGAAAGGGCAAGAGGCAAACGGATATGGCATGTGTTTTCTGATCTCCTTGAGAGAAACTGTATCCCTGAAGTTTTTCAGAGTTGGGTTGGCTGTTCTTTTAATTTGTCCCAGAGAACCCAGTGAGGTGAGGGGTTTTTCAGAAGCCTTTGGGTTCCTTATCTTTTATGAGGGTATTTGGCCCCGCATATATTGTTGTTGTTGTTAGTTGCAAACGTCGTGTCCAACCCATCGCGACCCCATGGACAACATTCCTCCAGGCCTTCCTGTCCTCTACCATCCTCTGGAGCCCATTTAAACTCATGCCGACTGCTTCAGTGACTCCATCCAGCCACCTCATTCTCTGCCATCCCCTTCTTCTTTTGCCCTCAATCTTTCTCAGCATTAGGCTCTTTTGCAGTGAGTTCTTCCTTCTCATTAGGTGACCAAAGTATTTGAGTTTCATCTTCAGGATCTGATCTTTTAAAGAGTAGACAGGGTTGATCTCCTCTAGGACTGACCGGTTTGATCACCTTGCAGTTGAAGGGACTCGCAAGAGTCTTCTCCAGCACCACAGTTCAAAGGCCTCAATTCTTTGGTGCTCAAGCCTTTCTTATGGTCCAACTTTCACAGCCATACATTGCAACTGGGAAAACCATAACCTTGACTATATGAATATAAAATTAGAATACCCCAAACCTCTGTTTGGGGAGGAAAAGAGAGAAAGAAAGTCAAGAAAGAGGTGTAATGGGAATGATAAGAGAACATTTAGAAAGTCACAGAGCAGGAGAGCCTTAAATGCTCGTAAAGTATGGAAAACCCTTCAGAGGCTGAAATGAGAAATTCAAAGGAGAAGAAATCAGAAATACAAAGCAACTTACATCCATACATTTGGTAACTGTTCAATGTTTTGACAGTGCTGAAAAAAGTTCAGCCCTTGCACTTACAAAACCAATCCTCACATTTACAACTAGTTCTTCCACTTACAACTATCTCGACTCATCATTTAATTGCCATTTGTTACCTTCCCTGCTGGATTCCAACAAGCAGCCAGTGTGGAAAGCTGAATTTGCTTATTCACTTAAGAATCACACAATTTAAAGGGGAAAAAATCATAAAATTGGATGCAACTCACTTAATGACCATCTCACTTAACAACAGACATCCTAGCCCCAATTGTGGTTAGAGGTCAATTCCAGGGACATGGTGGCTCAGTGGCTAAGACACTGAGCTTGTTGATCAGAAAGGTCGGCAATTCGAATCCCTAGTGCCGCATAACAGAGTGAGCTCCGGTTACTTGTCCCAGCTTCTGTCAACCTAGTAGTTGAAAACCATGTAAAAATAGAAGTAGAAAAATAGGGACCACCTTTGGTGGGAAGGTAACAGTGCTCCGTGCACCTTTGGTGTTTAGTCATGCCAGCCACATGACCACGGAGACGTCTTTGGACAGCGTTGACTTTTCGGCTTCGAAATGGAGATAAGTACCACCCCCTAGAGTCAGGAACAACTAGCACATATGTGTGAGGGGAACCTGTATCTTACCTTACTGCAATTTCAGATATAAAAATAACTTGACACAATATTGATGACAAAAATATTATCAACTAATATTTTAGAGGAAGGTTTTGGGTGGATAAGTATAGGAACTCAAACAGAAGCTTACTTACTGTTAGGAAAATACTAATTCAGAAACATAAAATGGAATTATCAGAAGATAATTTGGCGACAATCTGTGTTAATATCTACATTTTTAACAACTATGTGTGTTACAGGATAAAGCATGATGGATATCAAAGACCTGAAGTTCTTAATTTCTGGTAAAACAAGTCATTTGGGGAAAAAATCTGAGTAAATCAGCATTGATTTGATTTGAATTGGAGATTTAAAAGTTAAAGAAAAAGCAAGATGTGATTGAAGTTTACAGTTCAAGCGCTACCCTGATTCAATGCAAGTTGCTTCAAGATTTGATTACGAGAGATACAGGGGACTGATGTGAGAATTTCAAAATGTTAAAAGTTGTGCTTTTTTTGCAGAATAGAGTGGGAAATAAAGGGATAGTAGATTTTTTTAGAGCACATTAGCCCTTCCATGGTTCAACTGGATATCATCAAGGGTTTCCTGAGACAACAGGAAAATTGACACAGCTGGCTGATAAGGAACTTTCATCTCTGGCTTTAATGAGATGCTTATGGCAAAAGATGTCCTCTTTGGGGCATGACTCAAAATTATGAGCACTTGTGCTATTATGGGATGGTGATAAGTTTGGACATTTCTAGAAAGAAACAGGATAGAATTTGGGTCTGACAGAGTTGTAGCTTGTGAACAGTACTCTATACTGGTTAGGTTAGTTACAGCAGAAAATAGATAAAGTAGTATCACAAAGACAGTAAGCATGGTAAAAGAGGCTGGCATGGAGAAAATTGCATTCTTAACCCTAGCATCCCATGTTCCTTTTTAAAACAGTAACAACCTTAGGCCAACATTTATAAATGTTAGCTTTAAAACAGAATTTAAAAGATCACCTTTGCAGATTGTTAAGAACCAGTTATCTCAGTTGTATTGGAAGAAATATCTTAGAAGTGAAACATTTCATTAACAAAAGAGCAAGCAAAAGGAAGGTTTGTATTCAATTAAAGATGAAATGATGAAGGAAGACATAAATAATGTCAAACCTCCCACCCTGAAGGAACTCCAGTAGGCAGACAGTTTAATGAGGCATTACTCTTATGTCTGAGCCCATTGCATCACGCAAAGTCTGTCTTCCCTGTATGTAGAAGTTGCAATGCTGATATTGCCTGAACTCCAAAAGCAATAGAAAAGCTACCAGACCTGTGAAGTACTCCGAAAGGCTATGCTATTACTTCTTTCATGAACATTCCTGGTTTGATTTATGAATTGGTTTCAGTGGGCAGCTTTGGTTGAGAGTTTGCTGAATGGAAACAATCTGTTGAAACTTTGTGCAGACCTATAAGTAATGTTATCTACAAAAAACAAACCATCTTCAGACAGAAATCATTTTTCCTAGTACAAAGAACAAATCAACAAATGATTAAGCAACATTTAATAACAGCTGAAACGTAGCATTAATTAAAAGATATTTGAATAAACATCCTAAACCTCATTCTCTCTTCTAAAACACTTGGCGATTTCAGATTATTCTATTGAGTAAGCACCAAAAGCAAAAAAAACCAAACCTATTTACCCAATCAGTTTTGTGATAGGAATGCTTATAACTGAGGCATTCAGTGCATATGACAAATTTGGACAGCATAGGCATTGAAAGGAAATGACATACAGGAAGAAGATGTACAAGTGTTAAGAAGTAGAATTGGTCATTTGTTGTCACTTATATTAATTAGATAGCAGATCCCATATGTGATAGCATATCCAGCCTTTAATCTATCTAACAGCTGGTAGTAGGTAACTATGCTGAGTAAAGGTTTGCACAAACTTTTCAGAAGATTATTTACAACAATCAATACTGTGTACTATTCTTTCTTTTTTTGCCTTTTAGTACCTTGTTAAATGTAATGTACATTATTTATATTGTTATCAGAAATGTACATAACCAAGATCTCATAGTGGGCATCTCTAGTCATGGAATGTGGACCACCAACTTCACTTCTCACCTATTCCCCCCATCCTGATTCACTGCACTGTTTTGATACTGCCATGGGAGTATCCTTATCCATCACCATTTGATTGATGGCTAATTTATTTGCTGAGTTAATTGCCTCTGTTTTCCAAAATGGAAAGCTTCATTGCATTAGGGTAGCATGTAAACAGAGGTATTCCTCATGTCACCATCTACATGACAAAAGCAGAAACATAGCTAGTAAGGCATGCACTGCCTTTTTAATACACCGATGTTCAAGATACATATGGCAGAGCCTGCATCATGACTCTGCAATGCTGCTTTAATCATTCCCCACCACCACCATCTATGGATACCTCTGGACATAAGAGCTGCTTGATTTTGTACCAACATGTTCCTTGTGCTTCACATAGCAAAACTTCTGGAAATTTATACAAAATTTTGTTTGTCATCTATTTTCAACATGGATATTCTAGGGTCTCAAATTGGCGGCCCATGGCCCAGATATGTTATATGCAGGCCACGCCCACCCTAGCTCTGCGAAGGTGCAAAACATTACAATACGTCACATAACATCAACATGATATGGTGAGTTTGACACCCGTGTTCTAGAAAATACCCAGTTCATTGGTTTCTTAGATTTAGGAAAAGAACTCTGGCAAGTCTTACTGTAAAATGGGCTGCAACCCACTACCAGGCCTTGAGCTATTTGAGCAGTCAGCATTGGGATCAATTGCCTTCCAGCGCTGCTTATCAGGATACTTTAGATAGCCACACCCCAGACACCCCACCCTTTGTCCCACTCCGCGCTCCATCCACCATCCACCCAGCCCCAAGCCATCATCCGGCCGCAGTATTATGGTTCCATTTGATCCTCCAAGAGAAGCAGTTCATTCCAAGCCTTGTAAATTCCTGCTTTGCCTGGCTCCCCAGCTTTGCCACTGACTGCTATAATGAATTATGGCTTCGTTCGACCCTTTGAGATAAGCAGTTCACTCCACAGCAAAGCTTCATAACTTCTCAGGAATGGTGAGTTGGAACAGGGCTCGACACCAGGCTGCAGAAGTGGTGGGTGAATGTGTGCACATCCCCACTCGTGTGAGGACCCATGCAAATGGAGCTGTGCATGGATGCACATTTGATCGCAACTCACATGGAATCATCTCCTCTC
>JANHFT010001610.1:165677-176105 GCA_032467955.1 Pseudoxenodon macrops
ATCAGAAAGTGTAGTAAACCTCACTTTCTTTCCTTCCTTCCTTCCTTCCTTCCTTCCATCCTTCCTCCCTCCCTCCCTCCCCCTCTTTCTTTCTTTCTTTCTCTTTCATTTTAATATGAGCTATTTGATCTGGCATTTGATCTCTTTCTTCATGGAAAAGCTGAGTAAAGTAGCATACATTCCAGGTTTAGAACATGGTTTTCTGTTATGCAAGTAGGACAATCTTTATGAAAGCAAGTAGAGCTTCCTACATGATTCCAAGATCATTTGTTAATTACATTCTGAAGAATAAATCCATATTCAGTTGATAATTGGCCATAGTTATTAATCATTTATGTATCTTTTACAATAAACAAACTTATATTATCTTACAGACAACACTTGTTAATGTCTCCACCTGATAACTTGTAGAAATGTAGATCCAAATCTGAAATGTTTCCCTACATTTGCTTTGATACGCAGTTCACCTGACACTGTGGGATATGTTTTCCATTGAAACTGTTTCAAAGATTTGGCATCTGATTTTGTTTTTCATCAATATTTTTATTATGTACATACAGACATGTCCACATTCATGCTCAATTTCCCAAGTCTTTAAATTCTCCAAATTAAGGAATGTTGTTGAAGCAGAATGCACAGAATCCACTGAAGCTAACAACAACAACAACAACAATAATAACAACAACAACCCACAGCATTTTTTGCACATGTTCCCTAAAAACGAAAATTTCAGAAGATGTCAAGTGCTGGGGAAATCAGGAGATTTTGACAGTTCAAATTATAAAGATTTATTGTAAGCTTAAGCTCACTACAAAAACCTGAGCTACTAACAGTCAAGGGGAATGAGTGGGAATTAAGAAGGCATCCAAAGTGGGCTGACTTAGATCTCTTGCAGACATGCAGGGACTCATGATATATGACGCATTTGACCCCTCCCTCCACCTCAGCATGGTCATCTCCTACAGAAAACCCAGAAATAAGGAGAATGCAGTCGAGATGCCTTGGTTATTTCCTCTGCAGTGAAAAATGTTCTGGATAATGTTTACACCATCAGCTCATTTTTCTTTCTTTCTCTCTCTCTCTCCAGAAGACCACGATGACAGAAGAAAGCAGGAAGTGACCGAAGATCTGCAGTCACTAGTGCATTATGTGATGACATTCTGACTAACAGACAGCAGCACACCATGGAGTGCAAAATAGGGAGGGGGAGGGGAGGGCAGGGCAATTAAGGGATTTGACTGATTCTTTATATTTGTTTCTCTTCTCCTGTTCAGTTGGTTTGGTAAATGACATGAAGCTTCTCTACTATGGGTTGTAGAGTCTTGGTTTAGATTTCTTTGCCTCATTCCTATCTTTTCTGCCTCTCCTTTTGAAATCCTAAGGCCCCATTCTTCTGCGTATATATTGTTAGCTTCTAAATACTGTCTCTCAGTTGCAATTCCTCTTCAAGGCAACATAGGCAAAGTATGTTTTAAGCATTGTCCTTCCAGAGTCTGAGGGTTTCTTTGGAGTGTTCACAAAGCACTTACCGTACATCTGTCATTACTCCCATCAAGTAAAGATGCTGGCAGTATTAGTATCTTTTGATCTGTTGGTAAAGTCAACTTGCCAATGCTAGCACATAAACATTTCATCTTGGTAGACTTTTCCTAAAGCCAATATAACTGTAAGAATTAAGGGTGAATAGACATGTTACTGTGAATAAAGATTTGAGGGTTACTAATGTCAAAATTACAACCTCTCCATTGGGACTGACAAAAACAATTCCAGTCACATGGCTGATACCCCATGCAGAGATTCTCTATGCAAACTAGAGGCTGAAAGGCACTTCTAAATGGAGATTGTCCATAATCAAACTAAATATAGATTACAACTCCTGCACAGAGTTGCCCTCACACAAAGTGCTATTCAGCCATCTCCAGATCAGAGCTAATGACATTTGAATTAGCCCTCAGACTGTTTTAACTCAGACCCAGGAGAATAACTAAATTGTCCACAGACAGAATGCAAATGTTATGGAAAATGCACCTCTCAATGAATAAGAGTCACAGTACCAAAGAAAGGATCACCCATGTTCAGGAGAATAACTTTCTTTGCCCCCAAAATCAGAACATTGATTTCTTTTTCCTGCTTCTAAGCATCCCAAGATGTGAAATATCTCTAACAGGTTAGATTTTTTTTATAGGACAAACAATCTCCACAATTAGCCAATTCCTTGCAAATCTACTCATGGCATGAAACCTTTTATCTATTCTAGTGGTATTTCTCCACAACTCAATATTGCATTACCTATTAATAGGTGAGCACCTCTGGAATATTTGGACATGTCTAAAGTACCTATTAATTCCAATGCCCTCTGGATAAGAGGGGTTACAGATACTCTGCATCTAGCACATGGTATAAAATGGCTTGTGGCTTTAACAATTTCATGCCTACTCTTGTTACATTTTCAACTGCATATGCACACTTTTTAAATACATAAAATGCAATTAACAGATATTGGTGATGAATGTTGTACCATATGTCATCTGTTTTGCTAGCAAATGCTGGGCTCAACTGAAAAACAAAATTTTACATTCATTTTTCAACTACATTGTAAATTAAACTGATACCCTACTTGCAAGATTGAAAGAACACTCAGCATGGGTCCAAGGCTTGATATTCTGTAAACTAGTTTCCAACTGCTGTTAAAAACAATTACAGGAAGGTTTTTCTGTATTATGAGATGCTGGTTTTGCGTAATTATGCATATGTACCATCTTCCAAACTTTTAAAATAATTCCAAATATAACAAAGGTGTACACACATGAAAGGAAGCTGAAATGTACCAGCCTTGGCTTACTTGTAAATATCTCCAACACAAATCTCAGATAAATAGTAACCACTGTTTATGCTTACACTAGAATACCCAAATATGAATTGGTTCATGATATGTAATTTGTAGAAAGACTTTAAAAAAATGAAAATTGGTTTCAAACAGATACATAACTTTTTTTGCCTTACAAGCAATATTTACGTATTCAAAAACCATCGCATTCTAAAAATATGATACTTTCAACTATTAATTTCTCTTCTCTTTTTGAACCATTCATTACATTGGTGGCCTGGAAGATTCCTTTTAGTTACCACATAAGCACAGTTATCATCCAGATTAATATGAATTTAGATTTCAATGAAATATATAAAATGTTTGGTTACACTTATATCAATACCATCTGATATTTTTGATATGCTTACTAAGAATGTATATTTAGTCCCCCATTTATCCATGGAGCACATGTGCCTCTTTTCTTCTCCATTCCTGCTTGATGGTTCCTATTTCCCTCTAGTTCTCCTTGCCACTGGGCTGTCATTTCTGTTTCAGTTTACTGTGATTCAAAGACTTAGTTAGCCATCCAACATAAATTATCACAATTGAACAAAATCAAAACAAGTGAGGCAACCTTCATTGCATGGCTCTGCTTGTTTAATTTGGAGTCATGCATGGAAAGAGATTTTTTTTAAAAAATCCACTACAATATGTGATACATGATGGTGAGGTTTAAAAAGAATTGTAGCCTGGTTTCCTTCCTCCTTTTCTCAAAAAAATAAATTTCAAAAAATTGCAAGGCGAGACAGAAGTATCGGGCTTGTATAAACTTTACAAGGTCGCCAAGAGTTCTTTTCTAGCTTGTTTTGATCCTTTAATACTTCAGACATGCTTTCAGCATCACTGAGCACTTTGAAGTGAAGAAGACTTTTCTATCCTACTTCTGGAATTTTACGAGACACAGTCATAAAATGTTGCATGGTCACATGGTTGCTCCTGGGAATGCCAAGAAAGAGGCCCCAAATTGCTGCTAGCGTAAGGTGGGGGGAAAACCTCTGTTGGTGGCGGAAGAGAGAAATGGAAAATTTTGGCCACCTTGTAATGTTTATGTCTCTGTGAGCCTCCCACTCCAATCTGGTACAATCTATACAGATTTCTAAAATAAACATTGGAACAAAAATTTGCCTTTAGAATTGTGTTCAAAAAAGTAAACAGTTACAGGGACCTAATGGTCCTCTAATCCCAATAAATATATTTCAGGTAATGAAAATGACTTTCTTCACCGGTTCACATCTGTGCCCAAGACACCTTGCTTTGGGGTGTGATAGCAAAGCATGAAGCCAAGATTAAACACTTCAAACAGGAAAGTGGCAGGATTGTTCCTGCTAACTATGCCTCCCTGGGTTGAGGGGGCTTACTTGCATTGAAATGCGTAAGTACAACAGACGGGTTTCAGACTGAGTTCATGATGTTCTCATAGGGCCTGTGTGTAGTTAGGTAAACCATATGTGCATTAATTAAATTCTCATTTCCTTGCAGCTTGTGCTACATAGGAACAAACTTTTGGATTCTGAGTTGAAGTTGTTTGAGCATTAGATACTAGAGAAACCCTTAAAACAGGAGGTTGGGGGTTCTACCATCCTTCTTCTGCCTCTATCATACAATAGGGTGGGGTTTTTTTTCTTCCTTTTCTATTTTTCTTGCAAGTGCAGGGCCTGCTTTTCTCAGATAATGGATGTTCTTTAGCAAATGTGCCTTTGGCTATTTGCACATAAAGACAAAAATGCACAGCAGGTTCTTGAATTGATCTCATACTCTAAGTGGGCTGTACTGAGATAGGTAGTTTCTTCCTACTGAGTTGATCACTGGCTCTTTTTACCGGGTATTATCTGCACTGGGTGGCAGTAAATCTCCATCATTTCATTATTTCTCCCAAACCCTAAAATTTTGAGATCTACAAGGAATATGGACCAACCCTATAGCCCCCCCCCCAAATCGCAAGGAATGTATTAATATTCTTTTGCCTGTTCTTGGAAATGACACCAGCTGAAGGATACTACTTGTTCCTAAAGATTAGAATATGGTTTGATAAAGCATCATCATAATTTGCCTTTTTGCTTCCCAATCTCCTTAAGCATTGTGGTATTTAAGCTTTAGAAAGGAGCAAAAAGGAGGGTATTAATGAAACAAGAAGAGAGTTAGAGAAATAAGCACAGAAAGCAACTGAAACTTTGACTAAATCTGAATGATCTGAGAAAAAAATGTGATCAAAATATTCTGATCAGTAGACATTTTCCCATATTCAGTCATAGCCGTCTTTTCTGACTTCTTCATTGTTCTCAACATCTTCATTTTGGTTCTCATTGATAGTGATGCTTCTCTTGGATCTAAATGCTTTATCTCACTACGCTATCACTAAGAATGAAGTAAAGAGAGGATTCTTGGACTATGAAGCTGAAAAGATCCCATGACTTCTCAACGGTCTGATTTCCAACTCGACTGTATAAATTATTATTTTACTCACTTGGAAGTCTAGGCTTGGAGAAGGTTGCTTGCATACAACCAACCAGGTAAATAATAATCCTATTCACTTACTTTCTTTTGGATAATCCTACCCAGACACACTCTAATAGCAATTAGAATCAGTTTTGTTACCATGTAGGGATGCCCGGACAGTACAATCTGAATGGCATGAATTTTTATATTAACAACACAAATTTACAGACAATGAAAGAGTACAAACACTCCACCAACAACAACAACAACCTGCCCCCACAGCCACTTTCACAATACTTTGAGCATTGATATCAAAGGTCTGCCTCCAAAGAGGGGACTTTGCATTATTTTGGGAAACCTGTGTCTAATGTCCTCCTCCTACATTGATGTTCTTCTGTAGCAATTCTTCTGGTACCAGACTCATCTCTTTTTCATGAAAACATACAGAGCGGGCAACTGATACATTATTTTCAATTAATATTAGGCAATATATTGTCCAATGCAGCTAATTGTATTTCTTCTCCCAAACAATTACTCCCTCCCTCTCTCTTTTATGAATTAACATTGTTCAGTTTACAGACTTGATTTGAACAAAACACATTGTCTCTATATGCAGCGCATGTCTGCTTTGCTTTTAAAATGACAAAGTTAGCCAAATACGTTGGATATATTTTCTTGGGAAATAGGGTTTTTGTGACATTTGTGATATAAAGAAAGTCAGAAAAAAATGTAATTTTCTTGATCAAAAATACGTTTTTACTTCAATGCAAATAACTGTAGTACCTTGCTTGCAAAATATCTTCTAAGAAATAATACAGACTTCTACATGGGGTTAATACAAGGCTCTTTTGTTAATCTGCCATTTAAATGCTGGACTTGCTGATGAATTTGGTTCCCCCCCCCCCTTCCTTTTGTCTGTGCCATGCCTAACTAAAAACTCTAACAAACAATGCCTTCATACTAAAATGTTTGTTAAAAGCAAAATAAGAATAAACTTTGAAACTGAATTATTTGCTTGTTTGCCATATTCGCAAAATGTATGTTGCGTGGACTATTGAGTATGAAATCTATAGCTTACTGATATTTCCTGGAAGAAACAAAGGGTGCGCGCAAAAGATGATCTTGCAAATGATACAAACATTGGAGAAATAATGGAATTTATAAAAGAAAGAATGAAAAAGTGAACCTTACAAGACAATGCACTTATTTTTGAAGGGAGTTTTAGTTATGCCACAGCTGGTTTTACCAGCCCTGTAATACTGGTGACATTGGGCTCATCAGAAGGTGGGCCAAAATATTACAATATTGCCCTGAGATAGTCCTCAACTTACTATCATTTGTTTAGTTACTATTCACAGCTACAATGGCCCTGAAAAAAGTTACAACTGATCATCTCACAACTGTAACAGCATACCCGCAGTCATGGTGTGCGTGCATGTGAGATAGGAGGATTCAGCCCCAGTTCCCAAATAGACGATTTGGTATGTTTGGTATGTGAGAATGAAACTCTTTATGCTTAATAACTAGCTATAAAAGGACTTATGAATGTATTTATGTATTTATTTATTTAAGGCACTTATTTCTATGGCCTCCCATCTCATATACATGACTGTGGGCGGTCAACAATTAAAATAGAGTGAAAACAATAAAACAACCGTATCTCAGAAGAGAAATAGCATGAAATAGCAGCTGAGAACATAACGCTATAAACTAACCACAAAAATGGGCTCAGCCATACTATCAGCTTGACAGCAAAAGCAGGTTTTTAATAATTAGAGTGTTTGATAGGCTTCAGTTGAAGGAGTGTGTCTTTCTCTGTGAAGTAGTCAATGAACTGCTGGACTTTGTGTATAACAAAGTGATGGGTAGGAGCACTTTGGGCAGCATAACAGGGAAAAGTGCATTACAGAGGCAAAGCAGAAAAATATAGTCCAAAGTGACTTCAGTTAGGATTAATAGAGAACAAATATGAGGAGAAATTATGCATTGTAAAGATTGCTTGGAGGTGAGAGATACTTCCAATGTAATCTACTAGATCCCTTGAATGGATTGCCCCTATGACTATGTAGGAGAGATGGGGAGGAAGCTAACCACCAGATTGCAAGAACACAAGTGAGTGGTCAGACAAGGAGACCCAAACCTATTGATAGCCTCACATTGCAATGAACAAGGACATTCGATTTTGCTGCTACTAAAATTGTTGGATGAGCAGGCACAAAAACAGCCAGGCTGGGAAACGGGCCCCTCTTCAGTCAACAGGTTTAACATTAGCTTATCAAGTACTTAGGAGGTGAGGGTTTGGCAGCACAAGGAAACAACTGCCAAGAATTTAATAGCTGGCCATCAATACCCAAATCAACTAACAAAAAGCCACACCAAATCAGGCACAATATAAATATTGTGCATAGAACAGCCCAAAGGACATGGTGGTAGAGTTCCCTGAAGATGGGCTCCACCATGAGTCTGAAAGGTCAGAAGGCCTGGTCTTGGTGATTGACCCAGATTGCAACAAAGTTAGAAAAATTGCTATATTTTCTGATGATGGGGCAACAGAGTAATTGGGATACATCCTACAATACGGGACTGCAGAAAGCCATCTCCATTATTACCTGAGAAGATTTTGTCAACTTGTCCTACTCCTGTGACCCTGCAATCTCCTTCAGAGGATTTCTAGAGCTGTGGTGGTGCAGTGGTTAGAACGCAGTACTGCAGGCTACTTCTGCTGACTGCCAGCTGCCTGCGATTTGGCAGTTCGAATCTCACCAGGCTCAAGATTGACTCAGCCTTCCATTCTTCTGAGGTGGATAAAATGGGGACCCAGATTGTTAGGGGAAATAGGCTGACTCTAAAACGCTCAGAGAGGGCTGTAAAAACACTTTGAAGCGGTATATAAGCCTAAGTGCTATTGCTATTTTCAGTCCACTGAAACAGATTTAAAGAGCATGGAAGCAGGCGGGAAATAATTTTTCTGGGTGACAGATGGAATTTCACCTGCAGAATGACATGATTGGATGCAACAGATCCGTCTCTACATTAGCAGTCTGCATCTCTTTCCTGCTGATGTGCAGCAACAAGAACAAGCTGCACATTGGATTGGGGGAAAACCTGTTGCAACTGTTTCTCTCAGCACTTACAGTCCTTCCCAGAGGGTAAAATGATAGGTGCACAGCTCCTGCAGAGCTGTGCAGAAATAAAAAATTGTGCAAAATTAAAACTATTTGGAAAAATACAATTCTGGATTTCGTTAATGCAGATATCCATTCTTCACGCAAATAGTGGAACGGATATGCAGATGCTAATAGGGAACCCAGATTTTATTTATTTTTATGCATTTGCAAATTTTGTATGTTTTTGTTTGTTTTGCTTTTGCTTGATCATTTTTTCCTGAACCATGAATTTACTACAGGTAAAACTGCAAAGACAATGGAAAAAACAGAAGGCCAAATATTATTAAATAAATAGAATTTATTTAAACTGGAATACTGCATCCAGTTTTGGTCACCACAACATAAATAAAGATGTTGAGACTCTAGATAGAGTGCGGAGAAGAGCAACAAAGATGATTAAGGGATTGGGGGCTAAAACATAAAAAAGCGGTTGCTGGAATTGTGTATGTCTAGTTTAATGAAAAGAAGGACTAGCAGTGATATGATAAGTGTTCCAATATCTCAGGGGTTGCCACAAAGAAAAGGGGGACAACCTATTCTCCAAAGCAGCTGAAGGCAGAACAAGAAGCAATGGATGGAAACTAATCAAGGAGAGAAGTAACTTAGAACTAAGGAGAAATTTCCTGACAGTGAGAACAACTGATCAGTGGAACAACTTGCATCCAGAAGTTGTGAATGCTCCATCACTGGAGGTTTTTAAGAAGAGATCGGGCAACCATTTATCTAAAATGGTAGGGTTCCCAGCCTGAGCAGGGGGTTGGATTAGAGGAACTCCAAGATTCCTTCCAACTCTATTATTCTGTATCCATATTTACTCCAAAAGTGTGGTTTCTTTGAATATTCTTTAAATATTCAGCAACAATCCTGGGTAAATAGTGTAGCAACTGAATTTAACCCACCAACAAAATGGAATAAATTAGACGGACCATAGCTTGACTTATTCACATCACCTTAATCCATAAGGTGCGCCTATTTTGGGCTTGGCATAATGTAGGGAATCAAGCATTGTGGTTTGTAAACTTCAAAGTGAAACATGGTTCATTCAACAAACTGTGATTAAAATATACACAGGACAGCCCTCTGCATGAACCCAGCCCTCTAATATTTTCCTTTATATTTCTCCACTGAGAATCTTGAAAGACTAGCCAATAAAAAAAAAAAAAATCCACACGTTCTTGAATTGTCTTCATTATCTAAGCTTCAGAGGCCAGATCAAAAGCAAGGACGGTGTTAACCTGTAGGTAAAGCAGACTCTGCCTCCGCTGTCCTTGTAAAGAAATAATCTTCAGATTTTCATTTGTGGTGGCTTTGTCCCATTCTTTAGAAACTCAGATCAAGAGGTCAGCTCGGTTATTGGAAAGAATTCTACTTTGCCTGCAGGGTGTCTGACACCGCTTTGACTGTTCTACCCACGTCTTTTCCTGCATAGAAAACTCTCAGCAGTGCAGGCATTAACTTGCACAGCCCAATTTGCAATTGGAAATGCTGCCAAGGTAGGAATCATTTTCTTGTGAATCAGTGATAACAGGAGCATTATTCAGATTACTGATGCTATGTGGCTGATCAGAATATTCAGGGTTTGGCTCACCCAGTGTGCAGCATGTTGGCTAGGGATCCATGCCCCTCCCCAAGCCCCTTCTTTGCATCTGTCAGAATAACGGAATAGCAGAGTTGGAAGGGATCTTGGAGATCTTCTAGTCCAACCCCCTCAAGTAGAAAACTGTATCATTTCAGGCAAAAAGTTGTCCAATCTCTTCTTTTAAAGACCCCAATGTTGGAGCACCTACAATGTCTGGAGGTAAGTCACTATCCTGAAATTTCTCCTTAGTTCTAGAATGGTTCTCTCCTTGATTAGTTTCTTTCTTTCTTTTTTTTAAAGACTTTATTACATTTTCAACATTAAAAAAAGAAAACATACATTTTCATATCTTACGTCTAGTTAACATTAGTCATATC
>JANHFT010001610.1:176205-187772 GCA_032467955.1 Pseudoxenodon macrops
CCGTATTGTATCCGATCTTTTTTGTACTTCGCTTGAATCTGGGCATATGGCCACCAATCTATTTTCATTCCTGCCTCCTTGATTAGTTTCTATCCATTGCCATTTGTACTGCCTTCAGGAGGTTTGGAGAATAGGTTGATCCCCTCTTCTTAGTGGCAGCCCCTTTAGATATTGGAAAACTGCTTTCATGTCATACCTAGTCCTTCTTTTATTAAACTAGACCTACTAAATTCCGGCAACTGTTCTTCATATGTTTTAGCTTCGGACTTTAACCCTCCTTACACCTTGGTGTATTAGGGTAGTCCCCCCCCCAATTTTAATATGAAAGCTCTTAGGTAACACACATAACATTACATAACACAGAAAAGTATGATGTTAAAATATATATTTGTTTAGTTTTGAACCAGCCACATGTTCTATGCTATTTTAGCTCTGCTGAGAAAAAAGAAGTTATAGATCCTATTATATTAGGAGAAGATGGGGGGGAAAGGGATATTTTATTTTAAAGCTGCTTATTGTGCCTTATCCATCATCCTTGTACATAGATATTTAACGTCACTGTGCATGTATTATCCATATGTGCTTATAAGATATACAAAAATAGATCCACAAAAGTATATATGCGCAGGAAATGCACAGGAAATCAAGCGAGTGGTCATTTCTTTCCTGGAACAGGAAGATGGGATGGCGCAGGAGGAAATCACCAATGAGAGGTCAGAGTAGCCTATTGTCCAGACTGAATACTTTCCAATCTGCTTCCAAGATGTTGTTGGGCCATTTTTGGGTCAAGCTACTCTGAATTTAGCACAGAAGCAGTTTAAATGGCAACTGTGGAGAGCCTTTTGGCGTAAGGCACACTGGCTGTGCAGAGATATATGACTCTCGTCTCTCTGCAATTTGTATTTCCGGTTCAAAAAAGGATGCTTCCTCTCTGGATTACTCTTCTCTCCCAAGCTAGTGCAGCAGAGCTCATTCTGCTTCACCTTCTCTTGTTATCAGCTTTATGCCAACTACCCCAGTGGTAATTCAACTGATCCTAAACTCTCAGCTTTTAATTGAGAAAACGTCAATTGGAATTCCGCTTAACCCATCCTTTTCAGTGACACAACTGCTTTTTCTTCCTCATCCACCACTTGATCTGCTTCAAAGCTTCATTGCCTCTGGCTGCACACTGCATGAGGCCCTGGTGAGAGAAAGGTATCCCCCGTCACTTCGATTACCTACAGAACAAAATTTCAAAATCCAAAATCCAATTTGCTCAGCTCAGCAATGCCATCAGCACTCCAAATCAGAATAAAGTTAACGTTCAGTTCATGATAGGCTTTACCTCCCAGGGACCTCAATTAGTATACCTTTGGGGAGGGGCAAATGATCAGAATCATATTGATTGCATTTGCCCTTATCCCCAGAAAATGTGGCTCTGACAGGCACCATAGAGATGATGATGTTGTGTTCTGCCTAATCCCCTGCATCCTGTGCCCCGGAGGGGGGGGATTACTGTATCTGCATTTGTATGCAATGGTGTGCCGCCGCTGGTTAGCTAACTAGCGACGGAGGGTTATTAGCCAATGGAACGTGTCTGCCTGCAAAGAGGGTTCCCCGGGCCCAACAGGCAGTCCGGATTTTATCATGAGCTGAACCTAATAAACAGAGCTGACTGTCACTGATGCCTCCAGTCTTCAATTACTGCGCGATCTAACAGATGACTTTTTCAGGATTGCCTCTCCTGTAAAAATAGGTCCTTGTTCCTGTCTCGTATGGTCTGTGCATGTCCCCAACTGTTACTACATGTAACCTGCAGCTGCTCTTTTCTTTTATAGGTTCTTTGCACTAAGAGAAGCTGGCAAGTCCCAGTCCTAATTCAACCCCACTCCCTCAAAGTTGGTGACAGAGGTTTAAATCTTCATGTGCTTTGCCACAGCACAGTTCTTCACGTGCACAGAAATTCAATGGAGCTCTAACCACCATTCAGGGAAGTGCAAAGAACTCTAGGGAAATGTATGCTTTTAGAATAAAAGATGTCAAAATAAATATATATATATTGAAAGAGAGAGAGAGAGGAAAAAAACAGAGGTCTCCCAAAAAAACCATGACAGCAGGGTTCCAATATTTGAGGGGCTGCCTTGAGCGGAGATCAACCTATTTTCCAAAGCACCAGAAGGCAAGGCAAGAAACAATGGCTGGAAATTAATCTAGGAGAGAAGCAACCTGGAACTAAGGAGAAATTTCCTAACAGTGAGAACAATCAACCAGTGGAAGGGCTTGCCTTCAGAAATTGTGGATGCTCCATCACTTGAGGCTTTTAACAGATTAACAGAGTTGGAAAGGACCTTGCAGGTCATCTAGTCCAACCACCCTGCCCAAGCATCTGCCTCTACCTAGGATCGAACTCACAACTTCCTCATTGTGAGGCAATAGCTCTACCTCAAGGCCACGGCAGCTTTTAAGAAGAGCCTTCTCTAGAACGGTAAAGGGTCTCCATCTTGAGCAAGGGGTTGGACTAAGAGAACTCCAAGGTCTTTCCAACTCTGTTATTCTGTTAAAACATGAAGTGGATTTATAAATGTTGCCAGTATGTTTGCATGCCCAGGCCCAAAAAGTTTTTTTCCTCTTTTTCTTTTCCATGCTTCAACAGGAAGCAGGAGCTGAAACTTCCTGCTTTTGCTGGGAGGGGTGCGCTTATCAAAAGATAATTTATCACTGAGACCTTTCTGCAGCTTGAACACTTCCCCAAAATAGCAACAAATTCCACCTGTCTTCTAAACCACAACAACATTCATTAGTCA
The DNA here is from genome assembly GCA_032467955.1 of Pseudoxenodon macrops. Classification (NCBI taxonomy): domain Eukaryota; kingdom Metazoa; phylum Chordata; class Lepidosauria; order Squamata; family Pseudoxenodontidae; genus Pseudoxenodon; species Pseudoxenodon macrops. The sequence continues at coordinate 178,992 of JANHFT010001610.1, forward strand.
CCAAGAATCGCCCTTGTAGAGTAAAAAGGAAAAAAAAGGAGAGGAAAGAAGAAGGAGAATCCTCCAGCAACATTTCTCCTCCTTTCAAATAAATAAATAAACGATCACGAGAAGGATAAGACAGAGATAAGGCAGAGCATGACTTCCCGGCACAACTCAGTCTTCCGACTCAAGAGTTTGTTTTGCCGGATAATCAATCCAGCCAAATGGTGAGCCCTGAAAGACAAAGGAAAGGTCACGGGATACATTTAGCACTTTTTATGCTGCAGTCCCCTCACCTAATTAAAGGCCACTTCAAAGTAGAAAATGCTTTAGGTTTTATGCAAGGGTAGTTTCTGGTGAACCCTTTTCGAAAGACATCCCTGTTCCTAACTTTGCAAGTTTTAAATGTACTTTTCATAGCCAGGTGAAATCGGAATTATCTTCTGAAATAAACAACTGAGAATCTTCGGGCTACCATGTAGGCTGCAAAAATCTGGACCACTTTTAGATGGAAACAATATAATGCAAAAAGAGTCTGGCTCTCTGCTGCCATCTTGGGGTCACCTAGTTTTCTGTAAACCAGATCAGGTTTCCAAGTTTGCAAATAGATTTAAAAATAAAGCAACATTTTCCTCCATTTATAACTGGGTTTTTTTAAAGCTTGTTTTTAACATATTTCTCCATCTATATAAGAACCCTCCTCCAGTAGGGAAACCTAGCATGTCCTCCGGGTTTGCAAAATCAAATTTTGTTTGACCCCTTGCAACTGAATTCTAAATTGTCTGTTTATTTAAAGTATAGGGGTTTTTTTTTGTACTCCCTTATGTTTAAATAAACAACAATGCTGTTCACTTTAAGCATTGCTGAGAGAGATGGGTGTTAACTAAATTAAGCAATAAGTGGTTTAGGAATAATCCGTTGCATCAGCCTTTCAAAATAAAAAAATATCAATGCAGTAAATAATCAGAACATATGGATGTGTCTTAAGCTAAAAATAACATGGTGAGTCACAAGAAATAAAGTAAGAACGAGATTCTCAAACTTTGTAATGCTAAATTTTCAAATATGATTGACTTTTCTCATTCCCCTTACATCTCCAGTTCAGGCATCAATTCTAAGTAATAATTTTAACTAAAATTAAATTGAAACCTTTGAGAAACACAGAGAATTTTGAATGTAAAACTAGCAAGAGAAAACTTGCATATTAAGAATTCCCATGGAGCTGAATGGCATTTCTTAATTTATTTATTTTTTAAAGTTAGAATCTGAAGTCCTGATTGTTTTTCTTAGATAACTGAAGAGATAATTTGGTATCTCTTTTGAATATGGGCGACAAAGACACATGTACTTGGAAATATTTACCTCCTCATTTTTATTGTTACTGATATAATATACCGTTAGCTACCGGTAATTGTAAGCTTTACTAGTTAAAAGGTATCAGCCACAACCTTCAATATCAGGTTCAATTCAACTGAATTGATTGATGTTATATTATGCATCAGAGGTTACATTCTTCATTAGGTATTTAAGTCCCAATATTTTAATGCAGTTAAGAGTGACTAAGCAGCTAAGTCACAACCTCATTTTTTTCTTGCTCTGTCTGGACAACTTAGCTATACAGAAAATTCAGACTGGATTGTGGGGCTTTGTGTATCCAAAAGCTGTTTTCTGTCATAACAGCTCCAGGGTTTTCTTCCTGCTCTGCCTAGGTAATCAGGCACAATGCAGAGTTTTGACTTAGCTTCATGGGTGGTGTCCACTGGGGAAATCAAAAAATCAGAGTTATGACTATGTAATCAAAACTCCATCCCTTTTGTTAATTTGTTGATGTCCTAGCCACATACCAAGGAACGGGGCTTTGATGGCACAATCACATCTGCTGCCTTGATATCTTTGATGCGTCCTTTGTCTAAAGGATGTAAGCTGCCCCTCGTTGGGCTGAATCAGTAGGTGCCACAATTTAATAATACAATTGCTTTCATAAGCAGGACTACTCTGACTAGATAACACATTTGCAGAAAGTGCTCTTTCTCTCGGTTTAGAGAGAAAGAGATTTGCAAGCAACACCAGGTTTAATTAGTACAGATAGGTTTAGAAACAATATGTGTATCGACACTCATACCTAATTGGGGGAGAAAGTGTGGTGAGATAAACACCAGATGCCTGGAGACAGTGGAAGCTCTTGGCTACTCTTCCAGCTGCAGAAAAATTGGGCCTATGAAATCAGCATTTGTCCATTCGTGGGAGCAATAACTCATTCCACTAAATGCATTTGCTCTTGGACCTTCCCTCCCAATGCTAGGAGGTGAGAGGACAAGAGACTATAGTTCATCACTCTTGCATGGCTGAACTAAGAAGATTAAAATTATTTGGGGAGACAGACAGTTTATCTAACCAAAGTCTAATCTTTCCATTGCCAGATTTTCTACCATTCTCACAACTATTTCCTCTCTATGACAGAAGATTAATCTATTGGTAATTTGCTGTTTTGGCATGTGTATCTCCATCTGTGCTCTGGGAATTTAAATAAATACAGCTGAAGGTAGCTTTCTTGGAGGGAATGCGAAGACATACAGCACTTTAAGAAAGAACTGTGTACATTTCAATAATTGGAAGGGGGAAGAATGGTTTTCTGATTTAGCAAAGGTGCCTCTTTAATCAGTCAAATTATTTTACAGACTTCAAGTAATAGGAATAAATTCTGTTTTAATAAATGAACGAAATAAACCACAATGATTGCAGCTGAAAGGTGATGTGTGTTTTGTAGGAGGTAAACTTCTGAACAGAGAGAAAAAAAGGCTTTGACAGGTTTGTTACTTTGTCAAGAATTAAGAGATACAAAAGAAATGTGCTAAACCTAGTTGAAAAAAGGAATCACTAGGGCTTATAAGTGACTGCATATATTTTTTTCATACCAGAAGAGAGTTCTTGCATAAATGGAGAAAATGCTCATAAACCTACAGATCACAGATTTAAAATGTGCCTCAAGCAAAAAGGCAAGAGGTTGTTGGAAGAAAATCCTGGGTCCAAATCTAAGCCAAGTTGTGAAAAACACGCACTGGATGGCTGCTTGGGGAGGAAAGTAGTTTTTTTTATTTGTCAGCATAATGTGGAGCATAGCAACTGAAGGTAGACTACAAAGTTAGAAAGCTAAGAGTAGAAGTAATGATAGTAATGATGGGCTTTGATCATGAAGTAATGGACTTTGATGTAAGGCATTTTTCAATGTGTAAATTAAGACATTTTTGTCCCAGGGACATGTAAAGTCCACAGAGGAAGATTGTCCCATACCCTGTGAGGTTTGTAGATCTAAGATAGCTTCTCCTAGAAGTGAATTTTTATGTGGGATTCTGGTTTGGGTGCAGCACTGTGATAAAAGACTTATTTCAAAGGGGATACTCTTTTGTGTTTGTTTGCTGGTGCCAAAGAGGTGTGCTTGGTCAATTTCAGCCCAAGTGTCAAATGCCAATGGGGAAACTTTTAAGTGACTTCTCTGCATCCTTATTTTCAGGCTTGCTTGGCAGATCAGAGGTGGCTGGGGTGCCATGCATCCTGGCTAAAACGGGAGAGGGTATCACAAAGGCTTTTATCTTCCCACAAGGTTAATCTAAGATTTGGAAAGTACCAAGGACAGGCTGTTATTGTGAGAGAATGCAACGAGAGAGATAAATAGAAGAAACATACACAAAATATAACCTGCATTCATAATACATTGTGAAGAAGGTTATCAATAAACCTAGTTTGTTTTCGAAGATCCAGATAATGCATCAAATAATAGTTTTTAGAGAGAACTTTAACCATATTTTTAACTCCAATTTAATCCTACGTTTAGGGATAGAAGGGAAGAGACGCAGTGGCTCAGTGGCTAAGACGCTGAGCTTGTCGATCAGAAGGTCGGCAGTTCAGCGGTTCGAATCCCTAGTGCCGCATAATGGGGTGAGCGCCGGTTACTTGTCCCAGCTTCTGCCAACCTAGCATTTTGAAAGCAAATAAAAAAATGCAAGTAGAAAAATAGGGTCCACTTTGGTGGGAAGGTAACAGCGTTCCGTGCACCTTCAGCGTTTAGTCATGCAGCCACATGACCATAGAGACATCTTCGGACAGTGCTGGCACTCCGGCGTAGAAACGGATATGAGTACCACCCCTAGAGCCAGAAATGACTAGCACACATGTGTGGGGGAACCTTTACCTTTACCTTTTAGGGATAGAAGAGTGATGTGGTTAACTTTTCCACATAGAGACAGAAGGGTAGCATGACTTCCAAAAGGAGCTATTCTAGCTGCCACAGTTTTTTCTTCTATTTATTCCTCACCGAATTGCAGCCATATATGGGAAAACTGAGGTGAGGAGTGAGTCCAGAAGGAGTAGAGGAAGGCCACCCCACTCCCAATGATTCTGACCCTGATTACATTTCTTATGTTTTGATACATTTTTAAAATAATATTGTTATTTCTTAAAGCGTTTGTTAAAGAAAATAAGAAGTTCCTTGCTAGCCAAACCAAAGCTAAATAGGATATTGGCCAACTTGGGCTGCTTATCTCATAGGTGTCTTTTGTTGAGGAGGAGGAGGAGATGTGTGGGATGATGTCATCACAAAAATCCTATTAGCCCACTGTTTTGGCTAGAGAAAATGGGAGTTGTAGTTCAACTCAATTACAAAATTGTAATTGCTTGGAACAGTTACCTTTGGTGGTTATGATAAAGCTTCATTGGATGTTTACAAAGTGCTGTCATTGCTGAGAAAGATCTTTTAAAAATTGTGCATCCTGTTTTAGAACTTCTGGGATTGGACTACTGTAGTGAATAAACAACCTGCTCAAGGAAATAAAAGAAAAAAAGAAGAAAAAAGAAGCAGGGTTTTGAAGAGTAAAATCTAGTAGTGCTTTCTGCTGATCAGAATAGTTTCATATTCAATTGAAGAAAGAGTGCAAAAATCGTCAATTCTTCACACAAATCTTAAAAGATATTTGGCACAGTTTCCTCTCTATTATACTTTTCATTACTAGGAGACTCAAGGAAAGCTTCTTGCTTTCATCATAACCATAGCTCCTTCCATTAAACAGACAATAGGGGCTGTCTTGTGAGATCCTAAAAGCTAACAAATGCGTTAGGCCATAGTAAAAAAAAATGGACTTCAAAGTGCGCAAGCAACTCTTCCTTGCAGCAGGCAAACAGCATTCTCTCACCATAAATAGCTTAGACCATAAGGTTTGTGATGAAACTCTCATTTCAGTATCGACATCTGAAGTATGTGCTCTTCTGGCTCAGTCTCTGAGGCTATGCTTGCTGAGAATCACTCAAAATCATCTTACATAGCAGAAGTAAGGAGTATATGTGTAGGGTGATGTCATCACAACTCCCATTAACCCAGTGTGTTGGCTAGAGAAAATGGGAGTATCAGTGAAGATACTCTGGTGTGAAATTGGCAAGCAAATCAAGGTCCACCTGCCAAAACCATATTTGAATGAAAATGACAAAAAAAATGCACTCCAATCCCACCTAATTCCCTTCTCTGTTTATTAATTAATTAGTACAACATTCCTTTGCCCATGCTTCCAAAGAATTATGTGAGCTGATTATCGTGAATGGATCTGGTTAGGTATGTAGATTCAAGTGCAAAATCTGTAAAATCATACAAAATATTTAGCAGATGTTGGAAACATATTTGAAAACATGCCAAAATGTCTCATTTGCTGTCCCCATGGATTGTCACACAGAGGGGGTGGATATCACACTTTCTTATTTACTTTATTGCCATTAGAACAAATCTTGTTCGCTGCAAAAAAAAAAGGACTTAAGAAGGATGATTGGATGAGAGCTGCACCATCACTACTTCCAGACCTAGGCAATGAAAAATTTACATAAGGCCACAGGAGATTCATCATAGTGGTAGCAACTTTGCTAAAAAAAATGTGATTGTTTAATGTGGTAGCTCAGTGGCTAAGACACTGAGCTTGTCGATCAGAAAGGTCTGCAGTTCAGCGGTTCAAATCCCTAGTGCTGCGTAACGCTCCCGTTACATATCCCAGTTTCTGCCAACCTAGCAGTTTGAAAGCATGTAAAAATGCAAGTAGAAAAATAGGGACCACCTTTGGTGGAAAAGTATCAGTGTTCTGTGTGCCTTTGGCATTTAGTCATGCCGGCCATATGACCACGGAAATGTCTTTGGACAGCGCTGGCTCTTCAGCTTTGAAACGGAGATGAGCACCACCCCCTAGAGTTGGGAATAATTAGCACATATGTGCAATAAGAACCTTTACCTTTACCTTACACATTAATGTAAGGTAAATGAACAAATATACATTTTTGCTGTTTCATTGAAGTGGTAAGAAATGGAATCACTTTCCTAATTTCATGTCAAAAAACGCAAAATATTTGGGCTAATTATCTATGCAATTACTACTCTCATTAATGAGGGTTGCAATGTCCTGGGAGCAATGCTTCAGTTATTAAAAAGCCATGCTGATTGCAATTGGTGGAACCGTTTCTGGTTGATAAAATAAAACAAAAAAAATGGAATTAATGGAAATGTTTTAGAGATTCAAAAAAAAAGAAAGCTGATTGATACAGATGTTAAAAGAAAGAGTATGCCACTATTAGAAGTGGAGAAATGTCAGCTGGGATAAAAGTTAAAACAGGATAGTTGCTGAAAAGGAATCACAGTGAGTCAGTTGTTGCTTTACAAGTAGAATGAAATGACAGCCTAGCTTCTTTTCAAGCTACTAGTGCATCAACAGAATGAGTGACTGCAAAGGAAAATAAGTGGCATATTCAACAGTAGCAAAGTAAATCGTTCCATGTAAGGTTCTAATGGATACCATACAGAATGTCACTTATTGCAGAATATTCCATGAGTTCATAGGAACATATCTAGAGAAATTAACCCCACACAGCACTTCTTTATGTTGACACTAAGCACCTGCCTCCAAGATATGTGATGCCACTAAGCTTTCAATCCAACGCTGTCACCACAATATTCCAGAACATTGTTTTCTGGTTGTCACAACTATGTTCATCCTGGTTTTGGCTTCTTGCTAGGTCATGCTGACACTGGATTCATTGCTCCCCGACAGGATGACATGCTGCCATTTCAGCCCCTCTCCTCAAGAGGCACTACTGTGTCCTGGCACCGGGTCTCTATCTCCCTAGTCCTTCTCCTCCACCCCACCTCAAGGATTGTTGTTATCGTTGTGCAATGTGGTTCTGTCTATTGGCTTTAGAGATTGGTCGTTCTCCCATGGTTTACATCGCCCCATCAACTGTAAGACCCCTTACAAACATTCCCACTTTTATTTCTTCCCTGTCTTTAGAATGCAACACTGCATTCTTTTTCATCTAGATTATTTCCGAACAGTCTTTTTGCAGGATTCGACAATGCCTTCGTGAAAAGTTTTAATAATCCAGCCAATTTAACTGCTGGATCACTGCCTAACAAGGCGCGGCAACGGCAGAGAATTGTTGAGCAATTCTCAATTGTGCTCTCGAATAAAATAAGAGACATAAGAAAAGATGCAGAAAGGAAATCTTAAAACATTGGATGAAATAAAAACTTCACCACCACCACTACCCTGCCTTCTGAACAGAGCAATCTGAATGCACGAAAGCAGGTCGGGAGGGCTCCGCTCATCTTCGCGCGACGTGCCTGTCTATCTGTCGTGGGCGCCCAAAGGGGGACCCTAACTAAGCAAAATCAAATGCAATGCACTTCGCCCCGAGCAGAGCGCTCGCCTGCACTCTGCCTTCTTATAATCTAACACTGAGAAAACCCGCGAGGAGTTGCTCCTCAACACTGCAAACCGCTTGTTATCCGGGCTTCAACTCTCACAACCGAATGTTACCAAACACGTAACAGGTATGGCAAGAAAAAGACTAATAGCAGGAAATGATAACCACAAGCCCCCTCTCTCGGCAACAGGAGAAACCCCGCCGTCTAGCCTCTCTCTTTACCTTTCATCCAATCCACCACTTGATTCGGCGTCCATTTACTGACAGGTTCCATAATGAGCGCCATGGGGGGAAGGGGGGACTACGAGAAGCACTTCTGCTCGGGAGCCGCGGAAAGGGCGATGGAAGCGAGCAGACTCGAAGGGCGTTGAATTCAGCTTCCAGCGTTTACAACACTATGCTGCGTTTGTGAAATGCGCTTCGAAAAAGCTTTCTTCTTCTTCTCCAGGTTCCTCTTCTCTGCCTGCTCCGTGGGTGCGCGATGCGTATGGACGAGTGTGTGCCTCTGGAGCTTTCCGTTCCTTTTGGTGCTTCAACCGCCTACAGCCTGCCGCGCCCCCACCCGCGACCTGCAGCGCCAGGATGCTGGAAATGGGTCCTCGTACTGCTCCGACCGCGGCTGTGGGAGCTGAAGGCTCACGAGGTTTAACTACCTCGCGCCGCAACTCGCCGCTCTCGTCCTGGTTCCATTTGCGTCTTTTTCTCCCTGCATTGAGCGGCCCACCCGGGCTTTTCACTCGCCAGCTTTCCCCCCAGAGCTGCAAGCTTGTCACACGTTCTCTGCTCCTCTCCCCCTGCACAGGGCCCACCTTTCCCCCACTGGCGGAAATGACGAGGATTGGAGCCGAAAATATCTGAAACCAAGCGCCCCCCCCCTCCCTTGTGCTCCTTGGAGAGCAGGTAGTTGGCGAGCGGCGGCGTGTAGGTCAGGCACTGCACCGTGGAGTTGAGGAAGCAGGTGTTCCCTAGGTTGTGCAGCCCGGCACCGACGCGGTAGATCCGCTCCCACTTCATGGAGAGGCGCTCCACGGGGAAGAGCACCTTCTGGGGCGTGGGGATCCCGTCCCCCACGCC
>JANHFT010001610.1:207811-218734 GCA_032467955.1 Pseudoxenodon macrops
GTTCTATGATGTCACCAGCTGCTTGCAACCTACTCTATAGAACCGGGCCGAACCGGTAGGATTTCACCCCTGATATATATGTAGTGTGTGTATAATATCTTTGGGTTGGTTAGCCTTAGCAATGCTTCAAATTGTAAGCTAAATAAATATCAATGTTATGTCATATTTTTGGTTTACAGCCATTCTGCGACAAATAATGTTTCTTCTATGGCAGTCCTTCTATGGTACCAATCTTGGGCCAGCAATCTATTTGGATACAGAAATCAAATTTCCATCCTAGATTTCCAAATGCCACGGCGAGATGATTGTAGCAATAGTTCTTTGCAATATTATTTGTTCCTATGTGTATCAGAAGGATCTTCACACACAATACATTTTGTACACTAGTCACATCTTTATTTCTTGTTTCTAGAAGATAACACAATTCATGAACCAACAAGTTTAGACAGCACTTGTTTGTTTCAAATATTTGTAATAATAGGTCACCAACCATATTTCTTCTCCTTGATGTTTAATAGGGGACAGTTACATCCTTTCTGTCCTAAGGGATTCATTGTCTTGTTATCTATTCCAAAATGTCTTAGTTTCTTACGCTTGGAGTAGGTTTCTTCTGCAAAGACATTTTTTTCTGAGTTCCAACAGGACAGGGTGTCTTACCATTTCTTTTGCTTCTGATGACAAGTGTCATCCATTGACCTTACCCCTTCCTTTAACTGCCTTTGTTATGGAAAGTTGCTTCTATTGTCACTTTCCATTGTTCCAGCATCCATTCTTTGAAGTGAATAAATCTTCATCCTCTCACATCAGCTAAACTGTGGCAATTCACTGTCCAGTTCTGTGACTTTTTCTTCAAGAACTGCTCTAAGCTTGCACTTGCTGCAAGTTTATGTTAGGATGTTCTTGGACAAGGAGCATTGCCACAAGCGTTACAATTCATAGTTGCAGATTCAGCTTTCCTGCAGCACCATCACTGTAAAGGCTTATATTTACTCTTTTTCCCCCTCTCAGCCTCTTCAGTTAGTCAAGTACAAACTCTTAATTTAGAAGGAAACTTTTTTTAGAAACTGTCTTCCTATTTGTTCACTCAATCAGCTCCCTCCCCGGAAACCTGACTGCCTTATATTCTCCTACAGCCTCTGCTTACTCAGCAGGAGTCATTCACCACAATGGGCAATCAGTAGCACTCAGGAAAAACCCTTGTAATCAGCAGCAATTCAGAAATGAACTTTTGATTCCTCACAGCTGAGCACACAATCCTTTAGAGTGCACCAATTCCCTGGTCACTATCTTTTGCCTGCCGAACTTCACTAGGAAACTTCTATTAACCTGTCCTATTGAGTGGCTTTGCTGTTTTGCTTTATGCTTATAAGATTAGTTTTCTTTTTGGTAGAGTAGGAAAAACACCATTGTCTTACCAATGGGGTGGATGTACAAGAGTAGGAAAAGCACAATCTAATGATGAAAAAGCAACCATGGACAGTTTGAAGTAGAAACTTCGATGCAACTATTAGCAGGTCTCATCACCTTGGTTATTACTCTTCTAGAGGATCAGTGAAGAAACTCGGAAGAATCACCAAGAGTCTGCAAAAGACAGAACACTGACAATGTGCAAGTAAAGGTTACCTGCTGAGCTGCATAAAAGCCCTCAGTCATTGCACTCTAACACTCTAAGCTTAAAATCTGGGCAAGAAAGTTTCTCAGGATTTCCCCCCCACCCAATCAGGCGCACTGATTTCAGCATGTCAGAGAGGTTTTCTGTTACAGACCCTGATGCATTGTGGGGGGGGGAATGCTGAAAGGACAAGCAAGTTTGTAGCAGCAATGAAACCCAGCAGGGAAGAAATCCTGCATAATTCTAAAAGTTATTACATATCCATGCACGGAAAGGCACATTTATTCTCATGATTTCTCCCTTTGTTTTATTTTTGCACCAGCTCTGATAATGATCACACTCTCAAGCTGTGACCAGCTCTCCAGGTGGCAGATTGACAACTAATTGACAACCTTCCAACATTAAAGAGCCTTGTGAGAGCGGAAAATTGAAATGGGGCAGCGCAGAACAGCATCTGAGTATCTTGAAGTCACATCTAATATAACTACCTATTAACAAGGGTGATGCTCCCACATCTAGCTCTAGATTGCATCTGATGGAGGTTAAAGCGTGCGGCAACGATGCTGGAGGCAAAATAGGAGGCAAGGATGGCAGCCGAGCAACCGTTTGCTGGCGGAATTCAACCGTCATTATGGGCTGTCAGAGATCCATTTGTTATTTGCAATATTGCAGCTGATATCCCCTCTGAACCTGGCTGAACCGGGATTATTGAATTGACATTTTAGGAGGCACAATCTGCAGGCACCTCTTTGACTCCCTGAAAAGTTCTTATAGAAGGTTGTTTGGAATGTGGATCTTCCTGTTTGAGTGGTTGTTTTTTTTTTTTAAACAATCACACGGCCCATTTCTTGTGACAGCCCTGGCTGTCTATATAAAATCAGTCTATTATAGCCCAGGCAATTGGTTTTGAGAAACTGCACGGAACTCAATGTTTCAAGCAGGCACAGACTGGAGACACAGGCATTTTTTTTCTGCGTTGCTTAAGGCAGCTCTGTGCAGCCTTTTAAGGCTGGGGGGCTGCATCTGGTCGTTGACTGGCAGGCCAGAAATCATGCTGTTCAGAGCGGAGCTAAATGTTGATAGCACCAGAAATACAATGAATTTGGATTTCCTTAACTACTTGTGATTTAACTTAGAGGCATTACATGCAATGAATCTTTCTATTCTCAGCGGGTTTAATAATTACCCCCTGCTAACATATTAAAAATTACAACAGAGCAGCCGCTTCTGCAAGAGCTCTGAATCCACAGACGGTACTCCTTTTGCATTCGTGGGAGAATTGCTGCTACATTTATTTGGCTAACAAAATTCACCTTGTCACATTCCTCAATATAAAACCACCAAAATCTTGGCATCCACATCTATTGTCTGACTGATGCTAAAAACAGCTCGGGTACAGAAATAACCAGACCCTAAATGCAGCCACATTTGAGAGAAGCAAATGGAGAAAACCACATACAGCGTTCCAATTTAAAATATCACCCAATGTAAAATGAATGGCAGTAGATTATTCTGAAGGCTGGACTGCAGTGCCAAGTATAAAATGTTAATTTGCATGAATTGTTTCTTGTAAAACTGTGGCTAAAAATTGATTCACTACTCCAAATTCTACAGATTCCAGGGGAAAGTTTCAGCTGCTGGATCTCAGCTGGCTACGTGCTGTCAACCAAGTCTGGGTTGAATTAATGTTAGGTTTGCTGCCAGAATTCATTAATACAACAACTTGAATGCATCAGTCTGGTTCTATCAAGGCAGAATATTATTCTGGAGTTAATTTATAATACAATCCCACACCTGCTTGATCCAATGCAACATTCATGGTAAGTTTCTGTAAGGCCACAGCCTAAATTTCCCATTATTTACATTTTAAAGTAATTCAGGAAGTGCTCTAGCATTTTTGGATATAGGCTTGTATAAGATGGCTTTTGTGCAACTCAGTTGCACCCATTCCCGGATCAGGGGACCCTGCTCATGATTGCTCATGCCACTGTCATTGCCAGGCTGGATTGTCTCAATATGGTTTACATGGGACTGTCCTTGAAGAGTATTTGGAAGCTTCAACTGATGCAGAATTTATTTGTTTGTTTGTATTTCACTTCCTCCAAATAACACCTACTTTCTCCTATTAAGAGCTGTAGTGGCGCAGTGGTTAGAATGCAGTACTGCAGGTTACTTCTGCTGACTGCCGGCTACCATCAGTTCGGCAGTTCGATTCTCACCAGCTCAAGGTTGACTCAGCCTTCCATCCTCCCGAGATCGGTAAATTGAGGACCCAGATTGTTGGGGGCAATATGCTGACTCTGTAAACCAGTTAGAGAGGGCTGGAAAGCACTGTGAAGGGGTATATAAATCTAAGTGTTATTGCTATTGCTATTTTCCCCACAGCAACAACCCTTGGTGTTGGGCTGAAGGAAAGTGACTAGGCCAAAGTCACCCAGCTCGCTTTCATGGCTAAAGAGGGATTCAAACTCAGAGTCTCCTGCTTTCTAGTCTGGTGCTTTAACCATAGACCAAACTGGCACAAATTGCGGTGTGCAGGCAGTTACTGGCATTGTTTATTTGGTGCATATGATGCCATTGCTCCACAAGCTGCATTGACTGTTAGTTTACTTCTGGGTTCAATTCATGATATTGGTTGTGATTTTAAAGTCCTTCATGACTTGAGACCACATTACTTATGGGATAGTATTTCCCTAGTTGTGTTTATCTTACTTTTTCTGCCCAATCCAGCATGCTCCAGGTTCTGTTGGCTAAGGAGCATTGGCTGAGGAATGTCATCTGGACATTCTAGCTGGACAGAAGAAATGTTTCTGCCATGATGTCCATCCCCCCCCTCTGCCCTTTGGAACATCTTCCTCCTTGAGATTAGATTGGCCCCATTCCAGTTGGCCCTCCTTAAGCCCTGGAAATTTTGATTTTATATCCGAGCCTGGAGCCCTGGATATGTGACAGAGCTTGTCTCCTGGCTGTGGGGATAATTGATTGGAATGTGCCTGGCTGCTATGAGTTTTGTTTAATTGTTATATCATGTTTTATGTGTTTTACTTATTGTAATCCACCTTTGGTCTTGTATGTGAGAATGGTAGTTATATAAATCAAAATAAATAAACAAAAAAACCCACAAACTTCATTTCCCTGAGATTTTAATAGCAGTGTGCTAACTTTTAATCGATCTGGCTAATTCATTTTTGAAAGAAACTGAAAGAGAGGTTTTGAAACCCGACGGCTAGCATACCCATGGCACGTTATATCTAGGGATGCCACACAAGCCCATAGCTTTCAATCATTGCAAATCCATTCATTTCAATGGTTTTGGGAGAAAAAAACAACTGAAGATTAAGATCAATATTCAGTTATATTTTGCATACCATAAATATAAAAAATATGCTTATCTTACATGGAAAAAAATCATTCACATGCCAGTGCCCTTCAGCTGAAATTGTCCTGAAGGACAAAGCATTCCCATCTTGCAACTTTGAAATAGAACAATGGTGTTTTTGCTAAATATCACAAAACGGGCATTGCATATGCACAAAATCAACAAAAAGTTCCAAATGAGGCAGTAGGTCTATTGTTCGAAAATTACATAGCTGATCTCAGCCATTTTACTCCTTTGAAATACTAAACAACTAAGTCACCCTTAACAAACTATAAAGCCATGATATTCATTCAAATGTGCTGTATTGATTGCTGCTTGCTCCACAACCCATCCATCATGTCAATTTGAAGTTCCTGACTGCTATGGAAGCAATAAATGTACTCAGTGCTTCATGAGCCGTATTGATAATCTTGCACCACATTTCTAAGAATCTTGCAAGTAATCCAGTATTTGTAAGAGTGTCAATATTATCCCTCCTTCCTTCAATCACTAGATATTCAACAAGTTACTAAAAGCTTCTTTCAGGTTGGATCGCGGTTCTGCTTTCTATCAAACACCACGAGGAAACTATAGTCAAAAACCCCAAAGTAAATATTTTAGTATTTGATTTCATTCAGACTACATTCCTATTTTTTATTTATCTTTATTTATCCTATATATTTATTATTTAGAGGTGAGGTTGCTCAGTGGCTTAAAGATGCTGGATTTGCCAGCTAGAAAAGGTCAGCTCTCTGTACTCTAGCAGTTCGAGTCCTAGCAACACAAGACGGAGTGAGTTCCCATCACTCACCTCAGTTTCTGCCAGCCTTGCAATTAGAAAGCATGCAAAATGCAAGTAGATAAATAGGTACCACTCCGATGAGAAGCTATCAGTGCTTCATGCGATAACAAGAAACCATCAGATACTGAACCTGCCTGAATGTGAGACAAATTTGGTGGAGAAAAGCCTCAGATGAAACTGTCTGTCTTTGAGAATGTCTTTAGCCACTCTGTGTGGAGCTAGTTCACCCCTTGCAGTGCACCCTGGATAGCATGTGAGCATGAACTGAACAAACTAGCAATCTTAAGCAACCAAAACTACTCTGTGGTGGACTATCCATTTGGTGGTTAAAAAAGCAACTATGGGTTAGCCTTGGCTGATCACAGAAATTAAGAAGGGTTACTCCTGGTTAATGCTTGGATGGGGATTGGGGAATCCAGGATGATATACTAGACAAGGAAGTTTAGAAACATTGCAGAAGATGGTGATGGCAAATTGCCATCATCATTGTAAGGATGTATCCATCAAATGACCAAGTGATGAGCTCAACTTAAAGAAGTAGTCATGTGTGGTGACAGACAGTGTTCAGTTTAGATGGCCCTGAAACTGTCAACATAAATGTACAGAGGACAGAGCGATGTCTACTACCATAGTGTCAACGTTTTAAAATTACCTCTGTGTTAAAAGCTGCCTTAACATTTGACTACAGGATGTGGGTCTGTGTGTAATGGGTCAAAGCTGAGGTGGGTTCTGAATCTTCTTACTGCTAGTTCATTCAGGGTTGCACCACAAGAGCACGTGCGCGCGGGGCAATCCAAAAATAGCTTCTGCACATGCACAGAAGCAAAATCCAAGATGGCAGCGCCCACAGAGACACCGACAGAACCAGCTCCGTGTCGTCATTGCGGAGGTACTACTGGTTCTATAGAATCGTATAGAACCGGTAGAAATCCACCTCTGGGGCAAAGTGAGCAGGGCCAGAATTTTCTTTCTTGGGGGGCTGTTATCGACATTTGTCTCCTTAACAAGTTATTTTAGGACTGGCACTAGAATTCTTTAGAGCAGGGGTGTCGATCTTGCGGCCCACGGGCTGGATGTGTCATGTGCTGGCCACGCCCACCCCTGGTTTAGCAAAGGGGGGAAAGTCGCAATATGTCACATGACAACAATGTGACACTGCGAGTTTGACACCCCTGCTTTAGAACATATAATGCAAATCTTTCCCTATTCATTAGAGTGGCTGAAAGTATGCTGACAATCTTCAGCAACCATGCACAGAGGTGCCTCTATGAGAACAGAAAACCCAGTTTTGGAGTCCACAAATGACCCCAGAGTAATTGTTGTCCACCTCTGGACAAATGTGTTGCTTATTAACTATAATATATTCACCAAGCAACAAATGACATGTGTTCTCTCATCACACTGATCCCCAAATAAACCAATTATGGGTTTGTAGCATGCATAATCCAATAAACAATGTTGAAATAAACTTTTGCATTGGTTTAGCAAGGTTGCTTTTATTCTCTTCTCAGGTATTTTCAGAGTGAGATGCATCCTGCCCCCTCCAATTGCTGCCTCTCCTTTGCTATGCAATTTCATGGCATAGTAACTGTTGTTGTGGTACTGTACATTCCCACCCCAAACCTTATTCCATTTTCTTGCATGGAGAATAACACCACTAGCGGTGTACTTACCTAGCTTATCTAGGCTGGAAATCTCCAGAATGACCATTAGGTGTCAGTAAAATTGTATATACAACTCTAACTCTTTGCTGCCATTTATTGGTTATCTTAAACTTTGCAGTCCAAATACCACAAATGGTCTGATCTTTGCTTGTTATTGATACATACAAAATGTGTACTCAGCTGCCCAAAGCAGTTTACGACAGATGAAAACAAATATAAAGGCATCTCCATTCTGATTCAGATGAAAGTACTGCACTCAAAGCACCGTCACGAACTCAACAGAGAAGAAAGTAAAAAGAAGACGAAGCATCAACTCACTTTTTCATTTATGCTCTGTATAATGGCTTTATTCTCTTCTAGTCTGGAGGAGCTCACCTACGGACCTTCGGTTTTAAATTAATTGTGCTGCTGAAACATCTATTGCCCTCTATTGTAGGTCTTAAACTGGCTTATGGTTTTATAACGATGTGTCATTGATTTTAGTTTGTGGTAGCTTTGCTTGCTTTCGTCTCCATGGGCCACCCACAAAATGCCATTTACTGGGCAGTCTGTCAGTTGCGTAAACAAAAGATAAAATGGTTATGATTAAATTTAAATAAAGCTGTAGCCCTATTTGCACATGCTTGATAGTGAGCCAGCAAAATGTACTTCTGAGGAGACATGTATACCTTGCTACACTACACTACATGATACAAACTGTGTATACACACAGAGACACATGTGCATGGACAGATGTGTACAGTATATGCAAATATGCCCAAAGAAATAAACAAGTATGCAAAGTACTCAATGCTGGCTAGTTATTTCAATAGAGGCTGCCAGCAATAACCTTGATGATTGCACTGAATGCCAGAAGTAAGTCCAGCTGCAGCTAATGATAGATGGAGCTAGTCCTCCTTTCTTTTTCTTTTCTGAATGTTCCTCTCCTCTCCCATCTCACATAATAGGAAGTCCTGAAAGGGAAAGATAGTTCCTGCCAAAGATCTGAAAATATTGCCTGTAAAGTGAGGGCCAAATGAAAGTCAGCTAAGGGCTGAGTCTGGCCCTAAGGCTGCAGGTTGCTAACCCCTGATTTAGGAGAAGGTTTATGAAGAGTTTGACAGCTTTTTAATGGACTTACAAACCACACAGTTTAGGAAAGCATTTCTGCCTTTGGCTATCAGTGACTTCTTGTGACCTGGACTTGCTTATGTATTTATAACAGCTATTCAAATACATAACTAAAAATACAGGAATCCAGAAGATGTCTTCCTTAACTGGCTGGATAATTAGACAGGCTGGGTATTATCTATCATCCTTCTCTATAGTCATAAAATACAGCTAGTACTAATTCACATGTTGCTTATATGCGAAAGAAGCACAGGGTTGTAAAAGACTTTTAGAGCTGCAACATTTCTTTATCCAGCAATTCTGATTAATGGCAACATGGCATTTCATTAAGTGAAAGCCCCCAAACATTAATATACAGTCTTTTGACTTAGTCCATATATTTCAGATGAGCTGTTATTCTTACTTCTGAAAGCTTGCTGACAAACACCAAACATTTTCTTTGGTGGTAGAATGGAAAATAAGGGTGATAAGCTGCAATTAACTCTTTCCTATTGTGAAGCATGTATTTGGGTGTGTTGTTTTTTAAATCAATAGCACAAGGTGCCTTTTCTTTTGCAAATGAGGAAGCAAGAGAAGAGGGTCATCCTTCCAGCTACACTTAGGGGTGAAATTTGCAAAACCTACTATTTACGAGTCGCTGACAGCATCAGCACCATAAATCTAATCTCCCTGTCTATACTAGCTCCCTAACACGCTGTAACTTATCCGCTGCACCAGTTAAAGAAACCAGCCAAGGACTTAGCTCACAGATGGACTATTCTATTTCCTGTAAAGTTGGATGAGAGCAGTGTGGCCCAATTTGCCAGGCTGTGAACTTTTCAAACACTTACACCATATGTGTTCTGGTGCTTGGATGCTGTTTTTCCAACAAAATGAACCACAGATGCGCTTTCTCGTCCAAATGGGCATGTTTTCAATTCCCTTTAATTTGCAAGCTTCCTCAGTTTGCCTGGTTTTCTTCTTTTCTCTCTTCCCCCCACCCCCAAGAGCCAGGATGGGACTATTAATGTATGGGTTTGGAGGAGGAGGAACAAAGACAAATGGTGAAATGACACGTCCCTCAAGAGAACTCCCTCCTTAATAAAGCCTTCTGCTTGAATTCATGACCATCTTGAGGGACTAAGCAATGGTGTGTGTGTGCGCGCGCGCGCATGTGCACGTGTGTGCATTGTGAGAGGGGGAATGGAGATAAGAAGGGAAGAGCCCATAGCTCTTGAAATTAAATGAGTGCAAGGTCTGAATGACACAAATTACTAATCCTATAGGAAATGAAATGGAAAAGTGCCCATGCTAACTCTGCCCAGGGTGGATTCTCAAAAGCCTTTGTACAACAAAGCTTTAGAAGAAATCCTGTGAACTGAAGTTATGCTTTAACATGCTAAGTGTGAGGATGGACATTATTTTAAAAGGCGTAAGGGGACCCGATTAGGAAACCATGGGATAAAAATCCCATTTAACTCATTTATATGGAAATTTCAGATCATTTAAAGGATAAACTAATAGCTGAATCTTTGGAAACAAGATTTCTCTCTTTCTGGGATTGAGTCTGTTCCTATCAGAATGGAAAAACAATGGAAATTTGGGCTAAATTTTCTTTCTTATCTATTCACCATTTCATTGATTTGAGATGCATATTCTGTCACTTCAAGTCGCTCTCCCTCTTATCACTTATGGTGATAATATCCTCCACCTCCTCCTCAGTTTCATATATTTATAGTACTTGGGATATGGGAATGGTGATGGGATAAATATTCTTTCTAATGGGTAATCCTATAGTATAGCTACATGTGTAATAAATGCCAAACTCTTATTTCAGTAAGTTTTAATTTATGCCTCTGATGTTCTGCCTCTATGAGATTCCCATTAAAGAATGCTATTAATGTGAAGTGGATTTTGCAAATGCTTTTCCTGACAAGATGTAGAAATATCATGGGAAAGCATAATGGCTTTTTATGTCACTCTGGTTGCTAGGACACAGATTTCTGAATCTCTCGGCTGCAGAATGGATTCCTATACAGCAGTTAAATGCACATGATCAACTCTACTTGACTCTTTTTATATGACTCTGCTGACCATATCCTCTTGGCTTATAGCACAGCCTTACAGATACTTGTGGATCTTGAAAATATGAGTGGCCTGACATTTTCCAAGTAAGTAAGAAACCAGAATCACTGAACAAGACCCTTCTATCCGGTTGGTAACCCTGATGATTCAGAGTCCCTAAACAAACAGAACTGTCCGACAGATATGTGCATTTGTATACATTTTTAGGCAACCCTTACAGACCTCTTAGGAATGGGGTGAGGTCAACAGTAGACAGTCTAAGGTTAAAATTTTGGAGATTTGGGGATGAAACCACAGAGTCAGGTAGTGCATT
>JANHFT010001610.1:225723-247039 GCA_032467955.1 Pseudoxenodon macrops
AGTTGAACAGGGGGCTTGCGGTTAGGACCTTTGTGGCTCTTTGAGTGTTTAGGGTTGCCGATCCCTGATCCTAACACATATACTAGCTAAATAACAAGTTTCACAGAACACAGCAGGAATAAATTGACATGGACTGCAGGTAGTCCTCAATTTGCAACCATTCATTTAGTGACCATTCAAAATTAGAACCACGCTGAAAAAAAATTGATTTATGACCATCTTTCACACTTATGTCCATTGCAACATCCCCATGGTCAGTGGTGAAAATCTACCTACTCTGTCCAGTTTGGCCAAGTAGGTAGCAGTGGGTGCACGAGGCTCCACCCACCTGCCTAAACATCACTGAATCGCGCGCTTCCGAACCAATAGGGAAGGTAAGCAGATTTCACTGCTGCCAATGGTCATGTGATCAAAATTCAGACACGTGGAAACTGGCATGTATTTATGACAGTTGCAATGTTCTGGGGGTCATGTGATCACCTGCTGTGATCTTCTTGGCAAGAAAGTCATTGGGGATTGCACTTGGGATCGCATCACAGACACACATCCCCCAAAATGCTCCATCTGAAGTCTTCAGCCTTGGGATCCTGGGTGGTGTTTGTGTGCTGAGATCCCAAAGAAAGAACAGTGTGTGTGTGTGAGAGAGAGAGAGAGAGAGAGAGGGAGAGGGAGGGACGGACGGACAGACAGACAGACAGACAGACAGACAGACAGACAGACAGACAGACAGACAGAGACCTGATCCAACCTCAGAGAGTTATCCAGGGCTGGCAGCAATGTTCTCTCTCTCACACACACAGGTCCCTCATTGCCTCCCCAACACTCCCAAGGCAGCCACATCCCTTCACTAACTTACTTTCCAGCTCCGTTTTCCACCATCACATGCAGGGCAAGAAAAGTAGTCTGTGGGACTATGGTTAAAAAAAACCTTTGAAGATCGCAAGATTTTTTTTTTCATGAGAAGTTAGAAGGTCTGAACTAACAGTATTTTTTTTTTACCATAGTCCCAAAGACTACTTTTCTTGTCCTGAATGCGCAGCGGAGAATGGAGCTGGAAAGCAGGTTAGTGAAGGGATGTGGCTGCCAGGGAAGGGGTGTGTGTGTGTGTGTGAGGGTTTGGCATGGGTGGTCTGGCTGAACGGTCTTCAGGTAAGCTGATGCGGGGCCTTGGGGCAGCTCTGCAGCCCCTCCCTTGCTTCGTCCTCCAACCGTCTTCCACCCAGCACAGCCCACCACCATGCCCCAGTTGCTATCCAGCAGCCTCCACTATGTCCTACTGGAACTACCTCATGCACAGCTAGAATGAGAGCTGCAGCACTTACTAGGATTGTAGCCTGGTGGGGTGAATGGCCAGAAGGGCCAAATGAGCGGCCAGAAGAGGTGAGTGGTGAGCGGTGAGCGGTCGAGCAGGTAGGTGTTGGCATGGCCAACCAGAGGTGATTTTTTACCAGTTCGGTGAACCAATTCAAATAGTCCCTACCAGCTCTCCTGAGCCGGTCTGAACCGATCGAATTTCACCCCTGCCTATGACTATCATTAAGTGTTTTACCTCATGATTCTTGATGAATGTATCTTTTCTTTATATGTACACTGAGAGCACCTGCACCAAAGACAAATTCCTTGTGTGTCCAATCACACTTGGCCAATAAAGAATTCTGTTCTGTTCTGTTCTACTTACTCTACTCTACTCTACTCTACTCTACTCATGCTTTAAGACTATGGAAGGGAGCTTCTCTTGTTTCCTCCAGTTCTCCATTCAGCCCTTAGCACTTGCATTTAAGGCAATCTGTATATATTATTTTAAAAGGGGATTTTAATACTAATCTATGGATGATTTGCTTCCCCGAAGAAGTATTTGTCATGATGATTCCATGTGGCATCTTGCCAGGAACGAACAGTTGGCAAAAGCCATTTCCTTGATAGGCTGCTGATGGCTTTCATAGCAGCATCTTCCTTGGTCACTATGGGAGGTAGGATGCTGAATTACATAGATATTATTTAGCCATAACCACAAAGGTTATTCTGCCTTGTATTACATATTTATTTAAAGCATCTCAGCTGGAAAATCCAAACATGGCTGATAAACGATAAAACCAGACTAGTTGCAATCTGCAGAAAGAAAAGAGACCCAGACAGTAGAGGACAAAAAGGGCCCTGAAGATTTATTTAAAACTTTTAAAACTTTCATTCATTTAAAACTTCTTGAAAATGAGTCCACCCAAAACAGGATAGTTGTCAAAACAAGATAGTTTTGGATCCCCAGCAAGAAGAAAAAAACAAGAACGGGATGGAAGAAGGAAAAAGAAGAAAGTAAAAGTAAAACTCCAATGGCAATTCTTAAATGCAAATACTGAGTTTTTATGACTACTAGCTGGGAAATTAAGAGATAATAATGAGCTGGTCTATTTCTTTAGCTGTGGGCTAGCAGGAGTTTCTCAACCTTGGCTGCTTGAAGATTTTTTTTCTTTTGCACAACTCTCTCTTGCTGGATTGGAGCATATGCATTTTCTAGGTCTAGATCAGAGGTGAAATCCTACCAGTTCGGACCGGTTCTATAGAGTAGGTAGCAAGCCGCTGGTGACATCACAGAACCAGTTCTAGTCCAATGGGCGCCACTATCTTTTTTGTGGATGTGCTTTTTTTGGGGGGGAAATGCTTTTGAATTTTTTCCGGGTTTCTTTTTCTTCTGCGCAAGCTGACTTTCTGGCACTGCACATGCATCGCCATCCTGTTTTTGGCCTTTTTTTTAGGAATTGTTTGTATTTTTTGGTACTGCCCCATGGCGTGGGAGACAGCAAACCGGCAGCGAGGTAAGTTGGAACCCACCCCTGGCCTAGATTAGAAGACACGCCTCTCTTTGTGAGGATAACATACTCCTCGTATGAGCAATGAAAAACTGGCTGATATATTGCATTTATTTCCTCTCCTGCAATTATGTTTAGAACTTGGAAATAGGAGCAAACAGAGCTTAAAAAGTGTAGATCTAGTCGTTATCGGAAGTGGGTTCCTACCGGTTTGGACCGGTTCTACTGAGTAGGTAGTAGGCCGCTGGTAACGTCATGGAGCCGGTTCTGCTGCTCCGTGGGCACTGCGATCTTTTTTTTATGTTTTTATTTTTTGGGGGGAAAATTTTTCCCAGATTTTTTCTTCTGCTAATGCCTAGAAGTTGAGTTTCCGGCACTGCGCATGTGTCGCCATCTTGTTTTCTACCTTTTCTTTTTTGAAAAAAAATGTTTTTATTTTTCCCCGGATTTTTTTCTCTCTTCTGCACATGCATAGAAGCCTAGTTTCCGGCACTGCACATGCGTCGCCATCTTGTTTTAAGACTTTTTTAAAAAAAATTGGGGCTTTTTTCTACTGCGCATGCGCACACGCACAAGGTGCGCACGCGCGAGGCATGCCCACGCAGCACAGGAGGCAATGAACTACCGGATTTTGTGTTGGGTGTAACTTGTCCATGGCTGGAAGTCTCTGCTAGAGTTAGCAAAGTGAGGGGACAGAACTATATAGAACTCATCTATAATCAAAATTATACTCAGGGATGCTCATAAAATCATTCAAAACAAGGCAGCAGATTTGCAACAATGCAAGATTTCATTTTATATAGGGTAAGTTTTCATTATGTGGTCCAAAAACCTGCCCACAATTCAACCTGGCAAACAGTCCAAATAACATGCAGAATCTGGATTCAGTAGAAGATGTTGTTTCCAAAAAAAAAGGACTGAATTTCAGCTTAAAGCCTTTGTAACCGAAGTTCTCTGGCACTTCTCTGTTCCATCTGTTTCTCAGAGAAAAGATAAGGTTCAAGTATTTTCAGAAAGTCTGTTTCTGTTTGGCTGTGAGCTGAAGGCAAAGGCTCTGTTGTTTGATTTTCTACTTGCAGCCTGTTGCAATCTCATGATTTGGAGTTTAAGATGTTTTCTCCAGTGGAGATGCAAGCTTAGCTGAACTCGTATTTTCCTCCTTATCATTAACCGTTTCTCAGATCATTTATCTCTTGAGCCTCTTTTTCCTTTTTTAAATAGAAGCTCAACTGGTGATCCATGACATATATCAGGATTAATACGGAACCAGGGGTGGGATTCAGCCAGTTCGGACCGGTTCAGGTGAACCGGATGTTAATTTTACATCTGGTTCGCCAAACTGGTAGTTGCAAGGACTGGCTGACCCCACCTCTCCCACCCTGCCCCTCCCAGGAGTCTCCTTGTGGCCTGTTTTGGATGTGAGGTAAGTGTAGGGCTCACATTGAGGCTCTGGGAGGGCAAAAAATGGGCCTACCAGAAGTACCGGAGGTCTGGAAATGGGCTCGTTTCCAGCCTCAGTAGGGTCTCTGGAGCCAGGGGGAGGCAGTTTTCGCCCTCCTGGAGGCTCGAGGCAAGCCTCCAGAGCTTGGGGAGGGCAAAAACACCACACCACCACCCTGCTGTGGTGCAGGAGGCTGAGTAGGCCACACCTACCCAGCAATCTGGCAGAGAATCGGTTACTAAAATTTTCAAGCCCACCCCCTATACAGAACCAACTACTTTCTGAACTATTGTCCCTGTTTTGAATTACCATGGAATCCTCTTCATGCATCAGACAGAGCTGTGTAAATACTATACAGGTATTGAAGGGGGGGAAACGTGTCTCTATCTACATTGAAATTAACATATTTTAGGTAGAAATATAAAAAGGATGGGAAAAGGAAACTGAACATCTTTTCAGCTGGTAAACACTGGTCTCCTCATCATCACAAACTCTTAGGAGCTCTTGGAGGCAGAAGAGTGTGTTACACGGCTGTACAGTCTTAAGTTAGATTTTTCATTGTATTTAGCTATTTGCCTAGATAGGACAGTTTGGCATTCTATGAATAGTAGTACATCTCCAGGGTCTTAGACAAATGCTTCACTCCTTCCACTACCAGCCCGCTCTGGGCAATTTGCAATGTCAGTATATTGCCCCCAACAATCCTGGTCCTCATTTTACTCATCTTGAAAGGATGGAAGGCTGAGTCAACCTTGAGCTCTGTCAGGATTGAACTCTAGACTGGGGGCAGAGTTTGCCTGCAATACTGCATTCTAACTACCGTGACACTAAAGGACTCTTTGGTGCCAAGTAGCATTTCCCCTTAGTCCTGCTCTTTACATTTCCCACAACCCAGCCAACTGGAGATGCCAGGATCAATTGAAGACCATCTATATGTAAAGTTACACAATATATTATTGGAATCATGGACTTAAATGGCCCTTCCAACTCTATGAATCTGTATGCATAAGTAGAAAATAAACAAGGGTCTCTCTCATGTTTGAAAATCATGGCTCACGTATCTTGTGAGTCAAATGGAAAAGGCATAAACTAAAATGAAAACTGTATAGGAGAAAATGAAACATTAATACCTGTCCAAAGAGAGGAAACATTTGTGGGAGAACCTCCCATTGTCGGAACAAGTGATATAAAACTAGCCAAACTCTCAAGATAGGGCAAAACAAAACTAAACACAAATCAGATGAGAATACAAGAGGATCATTTCTTAAAAATTGCAAAAGTTTAGCAGAACATTAAAAAAAAAACTTCGCAGAGAAATGAGAATAAATTTAAGTAATATTAAAATATAGGGCAACAGTATTATTTTACAACTATTTTACACATATGAAAAGTACATGAATACAAAGCCAGTATGCATGGACCCTATAAGTTTTCCCTGCTTGCATTCTATTTTACCTTTGAAAGCAGCTCTGGCAGCTCTGCCAGTAGTAATTAAAGGTTTTATAGCTGACATACGAAAAACACCCTCGGTGATTTTTCAGGGACATAGCCCTCTATAATTTTGTAATGAGATTCTCCCTTTTACAAGTGTTGATTTTCTGCTTGCTAATTTCATCCAAGTTCAATTAAAAGCAGCTCAAGAGAGGCTGGGAGAGGGTTGAGTCCTTTGCAAAACGCAAAGCATCGGGGCATTCAAATGGCAGGCTCTAATGGCCTCCTCCTCCTCCACTTCCTCCTCCCACCAACGGTATAAACCTAAACCCCCATTTTATATTTCGTGGATCGGCCGCTGTGTGAGCTGTCCGTCACAGGCAGTCTCATTAGGATTCCTGCAGCACGTGGCTGTTAATACTAATTCCATAATGACAGTGGAACACTGAAGTAACATTTAACAGTTCCTCAGTTAATCATTAAAATTAGCCTATCTCAGTGGATAGTGGATCATCTAATGTTTCAGGGCAATGTAATTTCAGATAATATATGAGATTATGAAAGAGGACTTTGAATATAACACTAAATGGTGCAGGCTAGTATAAAGCGGCTTCCCTGGAGCATCTGAAGTTGGTGTCAGTAAGGTTCTTTTGTGGGTGTTTAAGTGGACATCCATTTGGACACATCTCATACAGATCAAAAGTACCTCAGCAAACCAAAGAGGGATGGAGCCTGGATGACGAAGAAGTGCATTATTTTTTTTCCCCTCTGATGTTCTCTCAGAAAGATGAGAAAAGTGAGAAAAACCACATTTCTGTCAAATCGGTGTGCAATAAAATTAACCCCAGAAAAGGCCCAAAGCAGTATAAACCTCCTTTTCCTATACTGCAAGGTTTGACAGGGCCTATTGGGGGTGATTCTTTTTATCATCCTGCCTTTGCATGGCCTGACCTATAGATGACAAAGACAGTCCTCTGAACCTGGAGGGAGATTTTAAAATGGCTCTGCAATGAGACACCTTTATTAACAGGTTAATGAAAAAATCCTGCAGATGGAAGCTTTAAAAAAAAAAAACACCTAAGAAAAAACAAGTGTTTTGTCATTTGAAAGTTAAGGCTGAAAGCAACAAAGCAGCAAAACCCCATTTCCTCATCATACGGACCAGCAAGTGAAAAGAAGCCATGATTGCAAGCCCTTCAAATATCTCCTCTCTCTTCCCTTCCCCTTTCCCTCAGACTTTAAAAGGAAGGGCTGATTCCTTTCAGTAATTGATTCTGAATGTCAAGTCCTTTCCGAGAAACAGTCAGTGATCCAATTAGCAGCACAACTTTTGGCCTTTCTGGCATGTTACTGCTTTTTTTTTTTAATGAAGTATGGATGTGTTTTGGTTGAATACTAATACTTTGCATTTACAGTGGTGACTGAGCAGCTGATGTGTGGCAGAGGAAGGCTTTCAGCTTTCCCAAAGGGAGGGGAGGAAACTAAGCCATTTTTATGACCGTGACACTAGGGACCAGTAACATGAAGGAGACAGAGAGCAAAACTGATCCATGTCAGGAATGAATAGCCTATAAACTGAGAAAAGGGCATGTGTTATGCTTTTTAATATATATATTTCTTACATGGCTTTTGTTGTTTTCATATTATTTTATTGTTTGGGTGTTTTATATTGTTTGTTTGTGAGCTGTCCAGAGTCTTGCTTTGAGATAGGCAGTGATATGAAATAAATAAAATAAATGTGCAAAGTGTGCTGTTTACCCCATATGAGGAGAGGAAGAGGCTTGTCAGAGATGCGTCATTGACTGAGTGATGGAAGATGCCTCCCTATTTAAACAAATTAGTTGGGTAGATGTGAAAAGTTTAGTAAATGAGTGTAACAAAAAGAATGATTTGTATATTTTAGGCCATGCATTAAGTCAAATCAAGGTTTGTCATAGAAATGGTGTGCAGTCATAATTACCGTAGCTGAGTTCATACAGCACACTAAACTATGAAATATCACATTCAACCCCTTTTTAGGGGGTCGACTTCATCTTTGGGCAGTCTATGTCAGCAGCCAAAAAAGCTAACGCAATCCTTGCTTACATAAATAGAGGCACCGAATCAAAATCTAGTGAAGTATTAGTACCTTTTTGTAAAGCCTTAGTATGACCACACATGAAATACTGCAACCAGTTTTGGTCACCACAATATAAAAAAAGATGTTGAGACTTTGGAAGAAGTGCAGAGAACAGTAACTAAGATGATTAAGAGCAGGAGTGTCAAACTCACGGCATCACGTTGTCGTCGTGTGACATATCATGACTTTTTTCCCCTTTGCTAACCCGAATGCTAACCCTGCGGGCTGCAAGTTTGACACCTCTGATTAAGAGCTTGGAGATTAAAACATATGAAGAATGGTTGCAGGAATTGGGTAAGGCTACTCTAGAGAAAAAAAGAACTAGGGGTGACATGATAGCAGTATTCCAGTATTTGAGGGGCTTTCACAAAGAAGACAGGGCCAACCTATTTTCCAAAGCACCAGAGGGCAGGACCAGAAACAATGAATGGAAGCTAATCAAGGAGAGAAGCAACCTAGAACCAAGGAGAAACTAACAGTGAGAACAATTAACCAGTGGGACAGCTTGCATTCAGATGTTGTAGGTGCTTCATCACTGGAGGCTTTTAAGAAGAGAGTGGACAGTCACTTGTCTGAAATGGTATAGGATCTCCTGCTTCAGCAGGGCGTTGGATTAGAAGACTTCCAATGTCCCTTCCAGCTCTACTCTGATTCTGATTTTCTTTCTGAAATGGATTTCCTTTCCCTTGCACTTGTTTCCCAATCCTACTCTATTCTTCACATTTTCTTTTGCTGGTTGATTCAACATAGCCAGTGTTATTGCAGCAAAATAAATATAGAGTTGTGGTGGTGCAGTGGTTAGAATGCAGCACTGCAGGGCTAACTCACTGCTCACTCCAGGAGTTGAATTCTGAGCGGCTCAAGGTTGACTCAGCCTTCCATCCTTCCGAGATTGGTTAAATGAGGACCCAGATTGTTGGGTGCAATATGCTGACTCTGTAAACTGCTTAGAGAGGGCTGTAAAGCACTGTGAAGCAGTATATAAGTCTATTGCTATTGCTATTAATTGAGGTTAATAGGCAAGCAGGAAATCTGTAGTAAAATGACTGACGTTGTTACACAACAACATCCTTGACATCCTTGGGGGGGGAACAGGAGAGCAAATGACAAAATAATGTGTGGTGCCAATCATCATGCAAATGATGAATTTGCATCAAACATTAAGAGGCAAACACATCATCATGGCTTGTGCAGATGCCACTACAAACACATCTGCAATTGTTTCATCATTTCTCCTTGGTTCTAACTGGGAATATAGAAGGCATTTTGTGCCAAATAGTTTTCAGGTGATATGAAACCTGGATGGATGATATAATATGAGCTCACCGCATGTGATCAGCAACCCATATTCTCTTGTCTTAATTTAATAGTTTAGATATCTTTTGTGCAACTTGGACTAACTAAACTATTCAGGGACTTTGGGATGACAGTTATCCACATTTTATTTGAAATTTACCTTGCTCATTTTGGAACACAGCTCTTCTCTTGATTTACTGTACAAATATTCAGGCAATCACAAAAGGAGATATAACATGCATATCAGAAGGAAATGAAAATAAAGATGTGCATAAAATATATGTATGAAAGTACCAGGGGGAAAAAGAGATTAAAAAAGAAATATAAATAAAAAAATAGAGATTTTCTTGTACTGTTTGTCTGTTTCATTCATTTTCTTGCTAAGGATGGGAAGGCTGTCATGTGGCAAGTGTAACATGTAGCCAGGCCCATAAAATATAATATCAGTTGATTGTAGTTTTAGGTAGATGCTATAGAAAAATTGAATAGGATTTTGTATGTGTAAAAATGTTTTGGTGTGCAAAGCATTTAACAATTGCATCATTTTACTGTAGATGTAAAATAATTCTACCAGATGCAAATGGTTGATTAAGATAAGTTTTATTATAATTCACCCAAAAAAATTTGAATGCTGTATTATTTTTCATTGATCTGCTCAATGTCAATTCCACCATTGTCAAAGAGGAATTTATTTGTAACAATAATTGCTAAATACCAGTACCAAACTTTAATATCAACACTCCATACCTCTGCTTGCCACTACAATTGGGATGAGAATTTCAGTCATTAAGTGATGCAACCGTAAAGTGAGATATTATATGAACATATTGCTTAGTAACTGCAATCCTGGCAATCCCTATTGCCATCGTTAAGCAAACTTTACTGGTTCATTCATCGTAACCTTAAACAGTCAATTAGCTAATTGGTTGTAAGTGGAGAACTACCTATACACAGTTCACTAGGAAGCTGTATGAAAATATACCAGAATCTAATAAAGTTCTGGGCATGGAACCGTTGAACGTAAATACACAATCATTTCCACACCATAGAATATAAGTCCTAAAGTGATATAATTAATGCCAACATTTTATATATTCTTCAAAAGAAATCCAATTACGCTATTTATTATTAACTGCGAAATATAAATAGGCACTTCCACAGCATGAGATATTCTCTAATAATGTGGGGGGAAAAGAATCTTTTTTCACAAAAATTAATCTATCAACTCTTATCTTAATTTATTCGATAAGTTTTCGTCACTGCTGAATTGCCAGCATGTCTTTATCCACTCTCCATATGGCACTGTTTTTGCTTTTCACCAATCCTTTTGCAGTGACAACTTTCCTATTGTTAACAGATAAAGTACAACAAAGCTGAATATGTTTTTTTTATAATCAAGAGCTTTAAAAGCTTCAGCAACGTGGTTTTCACATCAAAAGCTACATCATGTCTGGGATTCTCTATCACTCTGTAACATGTTCCCTGAATAGATGCATAGTTGGATAGGGTACTCCAAATGCAAGGATAAGGCCATTATCCTTCTTGTAACATTAGCTAATAAGTTAAACATATTAAACGCACAACAAAACCAATTTCGAATGCTGTAAATTTTCTTTCACAGTGGTTGACTATGTCCCTTTGCTAGATTAAGGGGAGGGGAGTTTTGTCCTATGATCAGCTCCCAGTGAGTTTTAAAACCTTCTGGTAGGCTTATTTCTAGCAACATATAATTTAATAGGGAGAGTAACTGTGGCTGATGCCTTGTTCTGATAATCACATCACAATGCTTGTCTTTTTTTATATGTATCTTTGGTTTGTCGTTTTGAAAATCCCAAACTGATGCACAATGAATGTTTATTTTGTTGTAAAAAAATAAAAATCCCCCCCCCCAAACAGATAGTTGAATAAAGATTTGATATACAACATGGCTCTTAAAATATTCCAAGTTGGGGGTGGGTGGAATTTGCGGCTTCAAGAGCCGCTGGCAATATGGTTACTTTGTTACACCCAAGTGGACACATATGGAGAGCCTGTTTATCTTCATTAAGATTTATGAGAATTTATTGCAGGATAGCAGTTTTATTATTCTGCATTGGGCTATCCAATATGCAATCTTGTTATAAATATCAGGGCATGAATTGGCTGGGTGACATCCTATTACCTCTTCAAAAATGGGCATTATGCTCATTTGCATCTGACAGTAACAAAATGAGCTCGTTTTCTATTCTTTCAAACCGATATCTAAATAAAGACAAGATTATTGTTTGGTATAGATTCTGCCATGCAATCATTTTCATGCAAACCACCCTGTTCCATTTGAATAAAAAAAAAAACCTGATATACAAATTTGGTACTTAAAAAAGAAATAAGTCTTAGATCCACTACTTAGAGCCAACATGGAGGAAACTGAATTTGGCAGAGGAGGTATGAGATTAGATTTTCCTAATCTAATATCTAGTCTAGTTTAGTCTAATCATCTGTTTTTACTTTCTCAAAAGTACATTTCGTTTCATTTTTATAAAATTACATTTCAGAAGTTCATCAAATGCTTACTTTTAGAGCATGTTCTATTAAATCAACAAATAACATCCACTGAAGAGCACACACCTTCATTTATTAATAATCATTGCAAGATTTCTAGTTCTAAGAGGGTTTATTGTGTTTTGTCTTCCTCCTTTTCATAATAATGGAATCAGAACAGAACAGAACAGAACAGAACAGAATAGAATAGAATAGAATAGAATAGAATAGAATAGAATAGAACAGAACAGAACAGAATAGAATAACAGTTCTTGATTCATCAAGTATGATTGGACACACAAGGAATTCGTCTCTGGTGCATAGGTTCTCAGAGTACATACAAGCAACAAAGTGATAAATCATAAATATGATACAGCCAACAAAGTGATAGGCATGATACTAATAGGAGTAGATAATAGGAAAGGTGAGAAGGATAATAGCAATGCAGCCCTATTATATAGGTAAATATCCTTAAGCATAACATAGTACTGTGGGAATGTTGTTGGTGTTTAGCAGAGTGATGGCATGGGGGAAAAACTGTCTTTGTGTCTAGTTGTTTTGATATGCAATGCTCTACTACAGGGGTGTCAAACTCATGTCAAAGTGGCGTCACATGATGTATTGGGACGTTTTCCCCCTTCACTAAACCAGGCATTGGCGTGGCCAGTGCATGATGCATCCGGCCCGTGGCCAGGGAGTTTTATGCCCTGCTAGACTGAATAGCGACCTCCTGAGGAGAGAAGTTGAAACAGTTTATGTCCAAGATGTGAGGGGTCTCTGCCCTCTTTCTGGCTTGTGCAGCCCTTTGCATGATGCACAAAGTCTAGCATGAGATTTGAGCTGATGAAAACTGTATAGCCCCAAATTAATTTTCCCATTCATTCAGATTCGTTTTCTCTTCTACTATGCCGTACAGAAGTGGGTTGCTGCCAATTCGGTTCAGTTCTATAGAAACGTTAGTGGAGATTTGCCTCCACTCGCCGAACTGTCAGTGATGGCCAGCTGGCCACGCCCCTGAGCCGGTTCTCCAGGAGGAAATCAGTCCTTCCAGTGGAAATTGCCTCAAAAATAACCCTCTGCGCATGCGTAGGAGGCTCTGTATGGCATAGTAGAAGAGAAAATGAATCTGAATGAATGGGAAAATTAATTTGGGGCTAGAGCAGAGCCTCCTACGCATGCACAGAGGGTTATTTTTGAGGCAATACCGGGATGCGACGGGGGCATGCATGCAAGCATAGCAAGCGCACATGTGCAAAACACGCATTTTCATCACGACCAGAACCGGTAGGAAGGGCATGTAGAACCCACCTCTGATGCAGTATATAAATATTGTGTACCTGCACTAAAATAATGATGCCTGGAATGTCCTGATGTTATTTGCTAGTATCTTAGTGATCAGGGGAGAGCAGCAGAAAAAAACCCTCAGAGAAATTCAGATAGAAACATGTTAATCGATGTAAACTTAAATTGCCAATCCAGATAGTGGTCAAAGACCAACAAAACTGAGGGAACTCAAACTCTAAACAACCAACAAGAGCAGGAAGCTTTCCGTGTTAAATGAGCTTTTAAAAGGGGAAGGGTCAGCTAAATTTTGCTTCAGCTGACTCTTCAGCTTAGAAATTTTGTTCTTTTGCCTTTCATCGCAGCAAGATGCCTCAACTTGGAGAAGAGGCAGAAATCAGGAGAAAATAGCCACCTAGGGAGATGTGTAGCTAGATATAAAATTGGATCCATTTTAAATATATATTAGGGATTGATCTGAGCTGTTTCTTGCATCTTTGGTTCTATTTGGTTCTATTCTTTCTGCATTGAGTTTGCGTCTCAGTGTGTATTTGTGCGTGGCAGATAACCATTCTATTCTGTTTAATTCTATGTGAATTAAGCCCAGTCACAAAGCATCTTCAGTCCTCAATTAGCTTCCTAATCTACCTAATAAACAATTTGTACCGTATCTTTTCCTGAAATCAGTAGTCTCATTGTGGCAGAGAATTTAGCATACCATTATCAGGGCCATGCTGCAGTGGTAGAAAAGCAAGAGGAAGGAGGGAGGGAGCATAAGAAGGAAATTGCACTGCAAAGAACGGTGGTGCCAGTGACTAGACAAACCTCCCAGCCCAGTATCTGGGAAGTGGTCAGGATTATGGGGAAAGGGCTTAGGGACTCCAAGCGACAACCCACTACACCCGTGTACATTCACATGTAAGTACAGAACATGACCATTTACAAATACTGACATGTTCTGCATTTTTGTCCAAACGTTACCATTTTGTGTAATTTAAAAAAAACACCAATTTCCAAATTTCATTCAGAGAAGAAGAATATTTTAGTGAAACTGCCAGAAGTGAGGGGATGGGACTTTTCACCAGTCTAAATTATAATGTAACCAAGGACTCTGCTCAGGTGCTTAAATGTGCGTGTACACCAGAGGTAGGTTCCTACCGGTTCGGACTGGTATTACCGAGTAGGTAGTACGCCACTGGTGACATCACAGAGCCGGTTCTGCTGCTCCGTGGGCGCCGCTATCTTTTTTTGGGAATTTGTTTTTCTGCGCATGCGCAGAAGCTGAGTTTCTGGCACTGCGCATGTGTCCCCATCTTGTTTTTGGCCTTTTTGTGGGGGGGAAAATATTTTTTTGGGATTTTTTTTCCTTCTGCGCATTCATTTTTCGGCCTTTTTGTTTTGGAAGTTTTTGGGGCTTTTTTCTACTGCGTATGCGTATCCGTGCGAGGCGCACCCACACGGCGTGGGAGGCAGCGAACCACCAGTGAGGTAAATTACAACCCACCCCTGGTGTACACCTCTGTGTATGTATGTGACTTCTATTTTGAATGTGCAATAATACCTTCAGCAATTTGCAACCTTCTCAGCTTCCTACACTTTCAGGAAACCCCAAGGATAAAGTCATCTTTTGTTCTTTTTCAGATTAAGTGTGGGCCGCTAAGGAGGCTGCAGTGGAATGGAGGGATATATAATTCAAAGAAACAACAGCAGCATATTGTGCCACTGCACAATAGTAATAATAATAATTTTTAAAAATTCTAAGTGCCCTAAGAATGAAGTAAACAAATCATGTCCCCCCTTACGTGAGAAGGAAACTATTAGGTTCTTGAAAAAGTTATCTCAACCCAGACATTTTTATTTGTTGGCAAGGACAATATGGAATGTAACACCAAGCTGGTTTTCTGGATGATGCTTCCTATTGCATTTTTTAGTCTCTCCAGCAGACCACAACAAAGGTGCAGACGACAACCTCATTTTGCTTTAGCCATAATGTAACATGGAAGAACGTCTTATGGATCAGAGTAACAAGGCATGGGTGGAAGGGTTAATTGTTATTTCATGCTAGATGATACTGATGAGACCTCATCTCAAACTAATGGATGACATCTCCCAGCTGCTTAAAGTAGATATTAAAAACAACAACAACAGGGAAAGGCATCATACATTAAAGTATCCAAGGACTTAATCTCTCTTCCTCAGCAGAACCACTTCAGGAAAATCCCCTTGATCTCCAAAGCCCAAACCTGATCCAGAAAGATACTATGATGGTAGTAAATGCTGTTTGAAAATCCAACATAACCAAGAGGGGTGAACTATCCTCATCCAGATCCCACTAGAGTTCATCCACTAGAGTGGCTAATGTGGTTCTCGTCTCATGTCCAGGCCTGGAACCCTAGATCTGGTTGGAAGAAATTTGGATCATCCATTTAATCCAGAACCCTCTGACTTTGCTGTCTCATTACTTTCTCTACAAACATCCCTAAAAAAGAAAAGAAAGAAAGAAAGATTACAGATAGGATGGTAATTACTGTATTTTTCAGTGTATAAGATGCACTTCCCCCAAAAAAGTGGGTAGAAATGTCTGTGCTTCTTATAGAGCGAATGTTGCCAAAGCCCCACCCACTCTTTGGACTCTGCCTCCTTGCAACAAACAGCCTGGTCAACTTCAGCACAGCCTTACTTAGCACAAGCAGCCAATTGGTGCTTGGATCGATCTCCTGGAATACTGCCAATCACCTGTTCCAGGCTGCTGCCATCGCTGCCCATTGCAGCCACCAACTATTGCCGCCTTCGCATGCCCCATTTATGGCCTCTGCACACCCCATTTTCAACCTCAGCACATCCCATTCTTGGCCTCCACATGCCCCATTCCAGGGCCAAAAACGGGACATGCAGAGGCTGAAAATGGGGTGTGGGAGGTGGCGATAGGTGGCGGGGGCGGCGATGGGTGGCGATGGGAGCAATGGGTGGTGGCGATCCCCGCAGCCTGGAACAGCTGATTGGCAGGATTCCAGGAGGCCAATCTAGCTACTGTTCAGCTGCTTGTGCTAAATCAGGCTGTGCTGAAGCTGACCAGGCTGTTTTTTGTTTGCTGCAAGGAAGCAAATTGCTGGGAGGCAAGGGCTGATTTTTTGTTTCTTGTTTTCTTCCCTAAAAGCTATGTGCGTCTTATAGTCCGGAGCATCTTATAGTCTGAAAAATACAGTATTTCTGATGGCATCTTGTGGATGCCATCTTGCGGAATACATCATGAACTCTTAGGATTCCAAATAAGCCACACATTAGTGAACCCTGCAAAATAAAGTATAAATTTTAAACTCTTTTAAAAGGAATGTTAGTTGTGAAATATGACGGTGTACAAATATAGTAAATAAATAGCTAAATGTGGCATGATTATTAGTTATTAAGCTACAGTGTTCTCTTCTAAAGTCTAACATGTCACCTAAAAACATATCACAAAGAATTTGCTAAGGCAATAGACCAAACAGTTCTTAATTCAAATCTTTCAGAATTAGGTGTTAGGCCTGAGGTCATCTCAGATCTCTCTCTCCCCCTCCCCACAGCCTACAATGGTGTGATAACACTATTGTCTTCATCAATAAGCCACTAAAATAATTTGTTGGGTGCTGCATAATTGTGTTAGATTGTTAAATATCTGACTACAGCCTACAGATACGGCTTTCTAAATGTGCAGACCTGTGGTTTTATATATTTATTTGTTTTCTGAGAGATGGGTCTTTTGCCTTTCCAGTTCTGTTAGGAACTGCTTAAGACTGCATAAAGAAAAATACTATTTAACACTAAAACACATCTGGCTATAAGATCTGGGCTGCAAAAATCTATATAGCCATTAGATGAACTGGTATATCTATAGAACAATTTGCATCTTACATTTCTAGAATAATATCTTGATGCAATTATGAATAATTACCCTGCTTTTGGTGTGGGATGTAAGTAATGGCCACCGGCTCCAAAAATTATATAGTTTTTTTTAAACCATGTCTCTTTTTATTGTATTGCATTGCTCTGCTCATAAAATGGACTATCATTCACACACTCTCTCACACATGAACAAACCTTTTTTGTATTTTTTGTTCAGTTCCATCAACTCTCAGGTTTATTTCCCACAAGTTTTCCATTCTGGGAAGCCAAAACAAACTTTCGGTATGATCTATTTTTGAAGCCTCATCTGGTTCTGAGCTTACCTTGGCCAATTGCAAAGCATATTTCCTTTACCCTGGTAATGACCTCTCCATAACAAAATACCTCTGGATCATATTAATCTGTTACTGGAGACTTATGAACAATTTTAAACAGATGCTTTAAAAACACAGTCCCAGCAGTTGTAAGTATTTCCAAAATTGACAAAGAAGCTAAATATTCAGACTATTTCAATAAGGGAACTGTTTTTGCTGCTATTATCTTCTCAGTGGATACAAATAATTCGTTTCATCACTATTTGTGATTATTGCTAAAATGAGAACACATGATATTATTATTATTATTGTTGTTGTTCACACAGTTAGTTAGATGTTTAGGCTGAATTTGGCATTTTTATCCTCCCACTGAATGGTGTTAAACTTATCATTGTCACAGAAGATAAGCTGTTCCAAGTAAAGCTTCCTTTTGCAATTGACTTATGGGGATTTTGTAAATGCTGATCGTGTTCAAGTAATGCTCCGGATGCTTTGAGATTGCACCTAAGGCACCGATTATTATTGGTAGTATCTTTGCTTTCTTTTGCCACAGTCATTCTATTTCTATTTGCAGGTCCTTGTATTTTGTGATTTTTCTTCAGGGTTTTTTTTCTTCTATTTTGCTGTCTCCAAGTACTCCCACATCCACTATCCAGTCATTTTTGTCTTTCTTATAGACAATTGTTAAGATGGGGGGGCAGTGGCAGGTGTTGGTCTATTTGAATTCTAAAGTCCCAGAGCACTTTAGCTTCTTCATTTTCTATTACTTTGGTTTGTGATCCCAGCAGTTCTTGCTTGCTGGCAAATGGTATTTCTTGCACACATTCCAATGCACCTTTGTTACTACTTTATCGTGCTGTTGTTTGTAGTCAATCTGTGCAATCCTCTTGCAGCAGTAACTATGTGCTCCACAGTTTCTTCAATTCCTCTGCGGAGGCAGCCCTTGCTGCCTGTTGCTATCTTCTCAATTGTTGCTTTGTATACATTTATTCTTAAGGGATAGTCTTGTGCAGACAGAATTAGTCCATCTATCTCTTCCAAGAAAGATTTTATGTCTAGCAATCATACCATCTAAATAAATAAATAAGATACATAAACAAACAAACAAGCTTTCTCAGGATTCCGGAAGAACTTTGTGATGTACAAGAACTCAATGAAAGAAGATCCAATTGTTAAACTACCCAAATGGCAGCAAAAATCATATTCTCTTCCTTTTTAGTTGCTTCTATAAGAACTTTCAAAATGATAGAACTGAGACATCAATATTTCATGGTTTGAATGCTTCAGTGGTAATGTTGCAAATACCCAGAGCAAGAATTCCTATTGCAGGTTGAAAATAGTAGCTCCGGGTTTTATTCTTTCTCATTCCTTGGTACTCCTTAATATAGGAAGGTGAACTAGGAAGAGAGCAAAATGTAGTATGCTGATATTGGACTACACAATAGAATTTTCCATCCATTACAGATGGAGAGAAGGCAAAATCAACATAGCTCATTTTCAACAGCAATACAAGTGTCTCAAACATATAGGGTTCCTTCCTTCCACATATTTTGCTAATAGCAGAAGAGAAGTTCAGCCCAAGGATTTGAATTTTAAGATGAGAGCATCTGCTTGATTATTAGCATGTTTTCTTAATTATTTCTTAACTTCACAGATCAACAAATAGTGCCAATAAACGTAATGTCTTGCTTGTGCATCTTTTTCTCTGGGCAAGTATGTGTATGTGAGAGAGAAACAGAGAATATGAATAGTTTTTGTTTATATATATAATTGGAAATTATATTTGAGGTGTTTAGGATGAAATTTAACTGAGAAGTCATTGGTTTTATTTTGTTTCTGTCTCTTGTTTTGGCTGGCATATTTAAAAACGGAGTTCAGAACAAATGTGCTGAATAAATGTAAGAAATCTTTGCACTTCGAACAGATTCTGACTTGGCATCCAAAACCATGCATTCGGAGGTGGCAGACGCTGCTAATTTATCAACCTTGCCTAGCTAACTTTGGCCAGATCTTTTTAAGGGGGGAGTAGGAACTCATGACTGTTTCTCCAGGCATCAACTCTCTCTCTCTCTCTCTCTCTCTCTCTCAATCTCTCTCTCTCTCTCTCTCTCTCTCTCTCTGTCTCTCTCTCTCTCTCTCTCTCTCTCTCTCTCTCTCTCTCTCTCTCTCTCTCTCTTTCCAGAATCATTGACCACAAAAGAAAATCCACTGTGTCCTTTTAAAATGCACCATTTAAAAGAAACATATCCTAAAATCATATAATCTTCATAAGGTCTGAGTAAAGGAAATGTAAAAATTTACAACACAATCCCATGCATGAGACTGCAGAAAGAAGTCTCCGTTCTATGGCGCTATCTTCTAAATTTGCTTAAAAGTAGCCCTTGACTTATAACCAGAATAAGAACCAGAAAAATCATCATTAAGCGATGTGTTTGTTAAGTGAGGCATCCCTCGACCACACCTGATTTTTACAACCTTTGTTCTGCCCTCGTTAAACAAATCACCATGGTCATTAAGTGAAATGTCATATCACTGCAACTTCCCTACCAGCTTCCCAATTGATTTTTGCTTGTTGGAAGTTGGCTGGGAAGGTTGCAAATGGAAATTATGTGACCTTGGGGTACTGCAGTCATCTTAAATCAGGGGTGTCAAACTGGCGGCCCAAGGGCCGGATGCGTCATGCGTCATGCGCAGGCCACGCCCACCCCCGGTTCCACGAAGGGAAAAAACATTGCAAAGCATCATGTGATGGCAATAGGACATGTCTTAAATGGTTGTGAAGCACCCAAATCACAACCACATGACTGTGGGGATGCTGTGAAAGTTGTAAGTATGTGCAGCAGTTGCAAGTGATTATTTTTGGCACCGTCACAACTTTGAACAGTAGCTAAACAAAAAGTCAAGGACTATCTGTTTGTTCCAGAAGCAGGTTTAACTATTTTAATACCCAGTTCATCCAAATAGCTGTCTCTTTTGCTGTAGCTGGGAGTAGTAAAGCTGCCCAGCCAAGCTGAATGAAATGGATCAGTTCGAGCAAGAATCACTTCCTACTCTAATACTTTGCGCCACCAGTAGATGACTCTTCTCTCTATGAAGCTACAGTAAGCTCTCAGGTAACTGACTGAGGAGCCAGCTCAAAAGTTGCATACAACTTTGAAGTAGGACCCAGCAAGACAATAACTGAGTTCACAGAGAGGAAAGAGGTAGTTGCTTTCTTGAAAAAGCCTGATAGGATCACAGTTATGCTTCCATTGGTCTCCTCCTGTTTGTAGATATGTAATAGTATGTAGGAATTAATTCTGGAGACAAGAGCAGAGGTGGGATTCAGCCGGTTTGAACTGGTTCTGGCAAACCTGTTGTTAAATTGCCCACCCACCCCACTATCAAAGTGGATCCTGGGTGTTGCGCTGCACTGCAATGGAGAAACGGGCAACAGAGGAAAGGAGAAGGCTGCTTTCTCTCCTCCTTCCCTTGTACTGGCTGCTCTGTTGCCCATTTCTCCATTGCAGTGCAGTGCCCAGGATCCACTTTGATAGTGGGGAGGGGAGGTAATTTAACAACCAGTTTGCCCAGGGTCAAGTTGACCACTGCAGGAGGCTCATCCCGCATGTGCGGAGGACCTGGAGGGATGGGCCCCGGCTCCCACGACAGTCAACCTTACCCTCAGCGAACTGGTTGTTAAATTATTTGAATCCCACCACTGAAACAAGAGGGCGAGCTGGGTATATAAAAAATATCTCAGCCCACAAAAGGAGAGAAATTATAGGAAATATTTCAGAAGGGACTTTCCTAATTTTCTGGAGGGGAAAAAGTAGGGGAGAAATTCTTGCAAGATTCTGTTAACATAACCTTATAGTAAAGATAAGTTAGTGTTCCTCTTTGTGCTTCTTGTCTGTGCCACCTTCCTCAGCAAACAAGGTGCCATACCACCAGTATCAAATAGCAAAATGTCCTTAGGATACCTCCACATAGGCATAGCAATGGGACCAACACTCTCTCAGATGTGAAGCTCACTCCAACCCCCTGCTCCCATTTCTTATAGCATGAAGGAAAGACACTTAAATTGGTTTTACTCATGCAGCCAGTTTCTTGGGTCCATTACAGATGGGCAGAGGTGGGTTTCTGCAGATTCGGACCAGTTCTGGAGAACTGGTAGCAGAAATTTTGAGTAGTTCAGAGAACCGGCAAATACCACCTCTGGCTGGCTCCAGAGTGGGGTGGGAATGGA
>JANHFT010001610.1:262976-274726 GCA_032467955.1 Pseudoxenodon macrops
AAAACATAGCCATAAACACATAAAATGAGTACATATAAATGGGGACAGTAGGACAGGGATGGTAGGCACGCTGGTGCGCTTATGCACACCCTCTTAGGGACCTCTTAAGAAATGTGTAAGGTCTACGGTAGACAGTTTAAGGTAAAAGGTATGGGGGTTAGAGAAACTAACAACAGGATCAGGTAGAGGGTTCCAGACATTTATAATTCTATTGCTGAAATCATATTTTCTACAATCAAGATTAGAACGGGTTACATTTAGTTTGTATCTATTGATAGCCCTAGTAATATTGCGGTTGAAGTTAAAGTAGTTGTTAACAGGTAGGATGTTATGGTAGATGACCTTGTGTACTAAGCTTGGATCGGAACGTAGACGGCGAAGTTCAAGGTTATCCAGGCCTAAAATTTCAAGCCTGGTGGAATAAGGAATTTTATTGCGAGCAGAGGACTTGAGTGCTCTTCTTGTAAAATACCTCTGGACCCTCTCTAATGTATTAATGTCCGAAATACAGTGTGGCTTCCAGGCAGGTGAGGACCTTGTTCCCCATGAATTCAAATTCCGATAAACAGAAAACAAAGGATTAAAGAGAAGTTTTTAAAAAGTTTCTCTTTCCTCACCCACACACAATCCATAGATATTTTGCCTCTATGAGTTTGTGAGCATTTATTGCTTTGCAAAGCATTGCCAAGATTGTCTGCTCTGTAGGTGGGTGTGATGCTTAGGTTATCTCGGGGAAGTGCAGCAAATGTTGAGAACACAGGCTCAGCTTCTTCTCTTCATGAAAGCAAATCCGCAGTGCTAGGAAAGTATATTTTCAGTAGAAATCTTGTGAGTGTTGTGTTGTTGCTGGCTTTCATGCTCCCTACTCTGGGTTTAATTGGGAAAACATCAAATGAGAGATCGAGGGTATAATGGATAGTTTATCGAATCAGCAGATGCCAGCAGATGTTGGAAGGACTCAAGCTTGCTCAGAGCAGAAATGAGGGGAAAAGGGAAACAATTTCATGTACAAAGAACACTGACTAAATGTAATAATTAAGATTTTATAGCATGTTATTATTAGAATATTTTATTCCAAATCTATTTGAGAGCTGAGATCAAGAAAGCTGGCAGATGCATGAAATTAAGTTCTTTATTCTTCACCTAAGAATGATGACAGTAAGTTGTTAGGTGGTCAGCCACAAAGACCCCCTTCTTCCAGCACAGATTGCATACATTACAATCAGCCCCTCCTTTACAATATCACTCCCTTACCCATTCACCCAATTCCATTCTCATACCATCCTTTTTCTCGTGCCAGGGCCTCTAGGTTTTCTTAGAATAAAGGTAAAGGCTTCACTTGTCCAGTTGTGTCTGACTCTACCGGTTCGGTGGGTGTGGCTTATTTTGTGGGCATGGCTTGGAGGTCAGGTGACTGTGTGGGTGTGCTTTTACACTTTACACAGAACACAAAAAACTTTACACTTTTACACAACACAAAACAACACAATTGACTCAGACACCATGCAAAAGCAGTTGTACTGACTCACACAGAATGCAAAAGCACACAAAATGGCACCAGCAACAGATTTAACAATTTAAACAGATTTACAGAGATGGATAGCCCAACCCCACCCCAGGCTAACCAGAATTGCAAAAGCACACAAAATGGCCCTTGCCAGAAGCATGAAACTCACAGGGCCACAAAGAGCAGGGAAAAAACATTTGCACTTTACACACACACACAATATAAAACAAAATTGACTCACACACCATGTAAAAGCAGCTGTACTGACTCACACACAATGCAAAAGCACACAAAATGGCAACAGGTTTAACAGATTTGGAGAGAACTGGTTCTATGATGTCACCAGCTGCTTGCAACCTACTCTATAGAACCGGAGCGAACCGGTAGGATTTCACCCCTGGGGCAGTGCTCATCTCTGTTTCTTAGCCGAGGGAGCCATCATTGTCTGGAGACATTTCTGTGGTCATGTGGCCAGCATAACTATATGCCGAGGTGCATGGAAGGGTCTAGGACATCTTGGTGCGGTCAACTCACTTCAGCCAATTCACCATATGACAACTTGCCACATATGACAACTTGCCACTGAGATGGTACCTATTTATCTGCTTAATGTCCATGGAGATTCTCAGTCATGGTTGTCCCAAAGGTGCTTTTTTTTAAATTTGAAAACGTTTCGGTTCTCATCAAAGAAACTTTTTCAGATTTGAAAAAGTTGCCCCTTTGAAAAAGCACCTTTGGGATATTTATCTGCTTGCATTTGCATGCTTTCAAACTGCTAGGTGGGCAGGAACTGGGGCAAATAACGGGCACTCGCCCTGTCACACAGAACTCAGGCCTCAGCTTTGCAGCTGACAAGCTCAGTGTCTTTAACCACATTTATCTAATAAAAAGCTATCCTTGGATTACACCCCTTATCTCACTTCAATAGATAAACGACTTTCAGGGACTAAGAACAGTGAAAAGTAAGAAAGCAAACAAATCTTAAAGAAAAACAGAGATACGGTTTCTTCCTAGGAGTGTAAGTGCTCAGATAACATATTCTAATATTATTAAAAAATATTATAATTTACCCAGGCTTATTTGCCGGGTGTGGTTAAAAAAAAAAATCAAGATGGTAGCTACAATGATACAATTGAAGTTGTGCCTGTTTTTATGTGTAATGCACATGCAGCCACGATCTTGAGTTTTGAACAAGATGCAGACACTCCTATAACTACTTTCTATTGGAAATATATAAATATAAGTATGGGTATTATCTATATGTGGAGAAACTCGTAATTTACTTGTTTGAAAAAGGAGATAGATTTACAGCTGATAACTATACTGTGATATACTGTATATAATAAAACGGAAATAGTTTAGTTTTGCATTCAATCTCAGCTCATTTTGAGTTACCATATTATTGTTGATTTGAATTGTATTAGAATTCCCGACTGCATCTATCAACATTTAGCTTATAGTGCATTTCTGTGTATGTCTGCTTACTAAGAACCACTGTTCTCAATTACAGGATTTACTCCTAGGTAAATATCTGTAGGCTTGTAACTTCAGATCATTCAGACACTGGAGCTTGCTATTTCAATCAGATAATCCATTCTTCTTAAGCCAGCTAGTTTCCAGTTCTTTTGTGAGTGAGCTGGTGGATATGCCTAACGTATAGCAATTACCGATCATTCGGGTGAAAACTAAATGAAACTGCTACTCTGAGGCACACAAATCAGATTGCACAAATTGCCTTAGGTCTGCTGAATCTTAAACAGATGGGCAGCTGTGTGTGATCCTTTGCCTACATACAGCCTCTAAAGAAAATCCTTGGGGCAGAAACCAAACAGA
Source organism: Pseudoxenodon macrops (assembly GCA_032467955.1). Lineage (NCBI taxonomy): Eukaryota > Metazoa > Chordata > Lepidosauria > Squamata > Pseudoxenodontidae > Pseudoxenodon > Pseudoxenodon macrops. Next base: position 266,317 of record JANHFT010001610.1, read on the forward strand.
CGGCAAAGAGCAACATTTGCGTGTCAAGGAGCTCACTCTCTTTGGAGAGAAACTCTGGTGAATATGACAAAAGACAATGCTGGATTCCAAATTAATTTCATTAGCAAGAATGTGCTTACAAAGAGTTCATTGTTGGATGAAGAGAGAAGAGAGGGTGAGTGTTCTTGAAAGGTAAAATGAAACAAATGTGAACCACTCCTTGGTTAACTGTAGAAGTTAAAAGAAGAGCAGCGTGTTAGAGAAATTCATGTATAAAAGAGTTCAGATTATTTATAAATATATTATTTAATATATTGTTACTATGTTTATCTACCTGGTGATCGGACAGGCTGAGAATGAATGTAATTATGATTTTATTTACTTTTTTTGTTCTATAAGATCATTAAATCTTCTAAAGGGTATTCAATCTGACTAACAATAAAAGCTTAAGCAGGTAACATGTAAAAAAACACAGCACCAATTTAATCAGCTAGTCACATTAACTCTTGAACTTTTTCAACATTTTTCCCCCTAATCAAGTCATGTATTGATGGACTGAGAAACTGGCTCCCTGGATTTCTAATCATATAGCATGCTTAGCTAATGTTTTCCATTGTAAGTAAATGCAAAAAAGTTCTTAAACTCTTGATTTTTCTTTTTCAGGAAGAAACCTAATTCACAATCACATAATTGGGAAAACCAAACACCGCACTCTATGTCTCTGACTATAATATTAAGATTCCAAAATGGCTTTTTCCAAAATGTTCAGAATCCAGTTTGGGGCATCAGAGATATTCTTAAGAATTCTTTTGCAATCTCCTCCCTTATTTGTTTAGTTTAAAAGTGAACCTTGATTTGTAAACACTGAAAACGAATAATGAACATTTGGCAATAAAGAATTGATATTTAAAATATCTATGAAGGATCCCCACCATCAGACCCAGAGGTGGGTTCCTACCGGTTCTAACCGGTTTGTTAGAACCGGTAGTAAAGGTGATGACATCATGGAGCCAGTTCCTTTGGTGTCTCCATGGGCGCCGCCATTTTTGATTTTGATTTTGAGCATGTGCAGAAGCTATTTTTTGATTGCGCACATGTAAGGTGCGACCCTGAGCGAACTGGCAGCAAAACAATCCACAACCCACCCCTGATTAGAACTGATAAGGCTTCTTGGATGAGAAGTGAAACATTTTCTTCTTCTTCCTCCTCAAGGAAAAACAGTCCAGTTTTGAAGGGGGGAAGCACTTTTGAGACAACTATGACCTGGATGACTGAGAATCGCCACAGACATATGAAGACATAATTTCATATACTGTATATCAGAGAGGAAAAACTGTGGGCCTAGTTCAAATAAAAGCCAGAGATAAGAGATTTGGGGCCATTTTGCTCTGAAAGAAATTTACACTGGACACAGAAAACTGTGCTGGCTATTCTATTAACCTATTTAATCTTCAAGGGGAATTTGCTTTAACAACTAGAGGCAGTTTGGCTTCTTCTGATATGGCCTGTTATTTTAAACTGTTTTTTAATAGCACTTCTCATTTCTGGCTATTTGGAATGTGCTTACTGCTGTTTTACTTATTATTTTGTTTTAAATCACTCAGAAATTTTTGATGATGAAAGCTGCGGTATAGCTATGTTTAAAACATTTGCATTTAATAGATTAAAAAGAACAATTATTGGATCTTATATACTAGTTCATCTCAAATATGTGGAGTATTTTTTTTTGCAATTAATAAATCTCATCTCCTTCAAAATGAAAAACCAAGAGTGAAAGTAATTGCAGTGTATTGGGTTAATAGTGTTGTTGGTTGATTAAGCATTCCTGTGATCTTGTATTGATTGCTTTGGGTTGCCCATATGATGGTTTGTAGGAGTTAACTTTTATAGAACAGTTTTTCCCAATCTGATCAACTTCCAGATAGCTAGACTTCAAAACTCAGAATTCTTAGCCAACATTATCATGGCTGAGAATTCTGGGAGTTGAAGTCCATATATACCGGTATAACTGAATATTGCACATTTGATGAAGGACTAAATAAGAGATTGAGAGATTGGCTAGTCTGTGGAATTTTCAGTAAAAGCAAATATGATTAAGCTTACAACAGGATATAGAGAGTAATAGATTAAAATGAGCTGTGCCACTGTTGTGGCAGAGGTTCATGCATAACTCGGCATAGATCTAAAGGAGAAACCTGAAGAAAATGAGTGAGAATGGGAACCCTATTGCTCTGGGAACGGTAAGTCATCTGCCAAAGATTTAAAAAAAACGAATCCTAACCCTAATTCTTATTTTAAAATGCTGCTATAGAGTGTGCCACTGATGAAAAAAAATGAAATGGAACCAGGGATAATTTGGAAACCCGTACCATTAAAGGTAAAATGAGACCAGTGGTATGATTCACTATATATTCAGTTATATCACGGTTGTGAATCTGAGCAGAATATCAGAGATGTTAAATTGAAATCAAGAGCAATACAATAAAAAACTTACATTGAAGAACACAGAACTTCCATGGAGTAATACAGTAACTGTTGCAAAATATAACAGCCAGCAAAGGAGATTGGATTTATAAATTATGGGGGGGGGGGAGCTGAACCAGCACTTGAGATGTGATTGGCTGAGGAAGCTGCCATGGACTGGGATTCAATCAACATCCTGTGCACTAAATCTCCTATTGTAGAGACCACTGGGAGTAGGGTAATACAAGTATTAGATGCTGTGCCTGTGTTCAGATATGGCACTGGCATTTTAATGGTAAAATACATTTACAGGGAAATGCCACACCTAAGTTTCACATGTCCAGGTGCATATGCCATATGGAAAAAGGGACAGATTGAACAGGATTGGATGGAAACTTAGGGAATTCATTCAAAGGCTGACTGGAGCACATGGGTTCTATCTGTGATTCTTATTAAAAAAATGGAACTGTTCAAATATGTTGGAACTTAACCTTACCATCAATCTTCTATTGGAGGCTGAGCAATAGCCTTGGTCTAGAGTTGATAACATTTTTTCCTAACCTGGATCAGGGACAGTATTTTAGCAAAATAGACATTGCAGAGGCTGACTTGCACTTAGAAATGGAGAAAAATTCCAAGGTGTTTCACATCATAAACACACAAAAAGTTGTATTATTATAATAGATTTGTATTTGGAGACATTTTTGCCCTAGCAATTTGGCAGAGAGCCATGGACCAAGTGCTACAAGGTTGCCCAGGCTCCTAGTATAATTTTGATGGCCAATACGTTTTCTCTGGTGATTGTGGTGTCATAAAAATTATACTAGGAGCCTGGGCAGCTTTGTGCAGGTGACAAAGGTTAAAAAACAGTTCAATAAATGTGCATTTTTAGAAAACCTAGTATTACATATCACAGACACACTATTGATACAGAAAGCCTACACAAGGTCATATGTCATGTCACAGCTATGACCCTCTTTAAGATTTGTTAATTATTCTAATCAATTCCTGCTAAACTTGGCCACTATACTCCATCCCCGTAACATTTGTCTACAAGTGGGTAGGGCATGGTGATAGACAAAACTGAATAATTTCCATATGAAAAACCAGACATGGGATTCACACCTTAAAAGCCACATTTGACAGCGAAACCAGCTCTGGATACATTCAATAAGGCACTGGCTTAGTTATGTCACTTATTAAGAAAGTTAGCAGGAACATCAAAAGATCTTTGCATTAGGCATGTTAAAAGGTGTTAAAAAAGATTTGCATGAATAGAACACACTGAAATTGTTTGAGAAGCCAAAGGCTTCAACCAACACTTTTATAGAAAGGTATTTATCCTCATCACTGATCATCAGCCACAACTGCCAGTTTTCAGTCTACAAAAAAAGATTCTTCTTATAGCAGCTGTTCAAATCCAGCATTTGTCTTTGTTCCTTGGGGACACCAGCTACAAAGTGGAATTCAAAAGGACATTCAATCATGCAGATGTAGATAGATTGCCTCATTTACTTCTATAGGTTAACAATCTGAAACAATCACATCCAATGGGTTTCTTTTGATACTGTTTCTCTCCCATAGATCTGGATAGCGGAGATTATTCAGGAACATTCTAGTAATAGCACTACACTGTATCAAGTTTATATGCAACCTAAAATGGCTGTAATATACAGCAAAATAATTATACTAATGTTCAAATCTAATCTGAGAAGCATCTGAACAGTTGAAACAAGCTGTGCAATCTGACAGTGAAACAACATTTTTCCACTGAACAAAATATAGCCGCAAACTCTAGAGGGGAATATAAGTGGATTATCAGAAAGAGTAAAGACAAAACTGGACCTCTTATTATTTTTATTATTTATTTTGTCAAGCATATATAAGATTACAGAAATACATAAAATGTATAAACATGGTTATGAATACATGAGGCAGTTACGAATAGATTGCTCCTTATAACATTTTGAAGTAAATATTGATCAACTAAGGAGAACAGAAGTACGGAAAGAAAAGACTGGCTGGTGTGATTGTAACAAAGCTGTAATTCTTGAGATACAAACAGTAAGATCCACCCCCTCCCGTGAAGGATACACACAACTGGTGGCTTCTCCGTGGATGTCGGCACTGGTTGTTGTGACAGATGTTATCCTGTTTCCATAGGAATTCCACCACAGTGCATTGTAAGAATGTTTCCTCATCTAGATGGGGAGCGGGCAGACCGCATTAGGTTATTCTCATTAGCTGCTTAAACCTGCCTTTGATCTAGTATTGTTGCTTAATTGCCTTGAACTGCCTGGGTTTGTTACAACTATTGCAGGCTATATGGGAGTTAGTTCATCTGGAAGTTTTCAGGAATGCAAGCAGCTGTAAAATCTGTTCATGACTCCAGCGTCTTTGTCTGATCAGCAGAAAAGGCACAACGGTGATATTTTAAGGAACTTTGAACAGGAATGGTGAAGAATAATCATGGGTGATATTAGTGGGAAGGCAGTACAGAGAATATCTTTTTTTTAATATATAAAAAGGGGGGTTGAAATGAGAGAGAGAGAAAGCAGAAGTCTCTCATAACAAAAAAAAACGAGGACAGCCCAAGATGGAATGTAACAAGAGATCAAAGATGAAGAGAAGAGATAAGCCATGACATCCAAAGCTTTAAGAAAGGGTGTGAATTGGGTATGAAAGATATCAGTGGAGTGAACTGTAAAGAGGTAAGACATGATCAAAGCCCTTGCTAGACAAATGCAGGCAGCTGAATTCTGAACAGTAACAAAGGGTTCAGCACTGCAAAGACGACTGGAAACCACAATTTTACAAGAATGCAGTGATAAAAACAATTAAACCTTAAACCAGTGTCTTTGAAGTGCAAACAGAATTCTGGCTAAAGTAAGAAAACAAGTTGTCTTATTTTTCTTCAAGAAAAGTTACTGTTGAAAAAGTCTGGTGGCAATGATTTAGGCCAGAGGAGTTGATAATTAATTTTGAATAATATCCAGAAAAAGATAAGTGCAGACAGACAGGCTGTGGGTTGCCTGTATTAAGTTTAAGATTTGGCTGGATCATGCAACACCAGAATTGGCAGTCAAGGGAACCAAAAGAAGGCCAAGGAGAGACAGCTCAGAAATGATAATTGAGACCAGAAAAACAGGCATGTGTGCCAGAAATGAAAAAAAAAGCAAGAATAGAATTCCAAGAAATGAGTTCATGGAGAAGAAAAAAATAGTTAAGGTTGTGCACCTTTTTAGAGCTGGAAGAAACTGTACAGGTCATTTAGTCTAGTCTAGTCTTCTGCTCAGTACAAAATCTCAGACAGACATGCTGATTTTCTTTCCAAATCCATGACCCACTTCCACACTAGGAAATAAACATAGGCCAATATTGAATTAAAACACAACAATTGGAAGGAGAAAATACAGGTGTCTGTTTTCCAGAAAGGAGAACAAACACATTAGGGGTCTGCAAACATTTAATATGGAGAGTTGATCCAAAGGCAATTCAATTAAATCTCTGCCTGAAATTTCTGAACTGAATCAGCAAGTTGATTTAAATTGTCAAAGCGACTTGGATTACTGTGAATCAATTCAATTGGCTTGTTCAGTTCAGACATCGAAATCAAATCAGATTTTCTGAATCAAATTGGATGTCCAAATTAAATTAGACCATCGGTCCAAACTGAATTAACAATTAAATCAGATTTTGTCCTCTCTCTGTGTTCTAAAACATACTATGGTATGTGAAACACAGAATAATGTGAAAACTTGAAATTTCCCTGGAAACAGATATACATCTCTTCATTCCTTTATTACACACATGCACAGCTAGTGTGGAAGATAAACCTTGGGAGACATCATTTCTTGCCCGTTCCATATTCTTGTCAGCTAGCAAAACTTGTTGATAGAGCTATCCCTTCCACACTCCTTTTTGTCTTTGTGCCTGTGGGGAGAAAAGTAAGAGGAAGAAACATAGTCAGATTTGTCTAAATCACTTTTCCTTAAATAAATTTACTATGCTGCAACACTGACCATGCAGGCGATGGAGTTTCAGTCCAAAGTTTGTCTGCTGTAGCAGGTTGGGGAAATTTCATTGAATGAATGATGTTAATATAAGTTGGCATACTTGCACTTTCTAGACCCAGTGTATCCTACTATTGCCATTAGGAAATGCATCTTCCTTAAATCCTGCATGGAAGGGAGACAGGTAAAAGAAAAACTGCACAAGAGTTTTAGACAATGATAAAACAAGGGAATGTTTTCTTTGGCTTATTCCTCGCAAATTTCTTGGCCTGGGAGATTGTTGGAATGCTCGTCTTTTAGGTCTTTCTTACTGATTGATAAGCACCTGTTTCTTCTCTGCACCTTTATAGTGGGAGGTAGGAAATGTTACCCTCACTTGCATTGGATTCCTGATCTTCCTAGAATCATCAGGAGGTAAATTAAGGGAGGCTCTTCCCACCATAACTCACGTTGTCCTGTAGTTTCTGGCAAACTTAAGAGGAAGGAAGTAGCAGTAGCAAATTATATCCATGATATCATGCCAAAGACAAGTCATGATAACGAATGTTCCACTGTCAGGTGAGAATCTCTCTTCATCACATCAAGTAGGGGGGGAAATGACAATATTGATAGCCATAGATATAGGAAGAGCATTTAGTCTCCCATATAGGCCAATCCTATGTAAAATTAGCAACGAAAACCTGCATGGGCTTGGGCTAAGACTTACCCAATTCCCTCCCCCCACCTCCCCTTTAAAAAAAGTCATTCATTAGCAATAGTGAAACATACATCCAGACAAATTACCTGCATGCAGATGCTTAATCCTGACAATCATTGCTTCTTTTATCCTCTAGACAAATCTAGTTAACTGCAATACTGAGGAGAAGAAGCCAACACCTGAGCAAATTCTTAATTCTGATTTATTGCCAGGAACAGCAGCGTCAGCTGTTTGCAGAGTTTTCCATCTGTTGCCTTTGATCAAAGCAAGATGTCTGGAAGAGAATGCTGCTCTGAATGAGGAGGCTGTACAGCTTAGGCTTCCCCCCCCCTTCTGTTCAATCAAGGAATTCGATGAGACACAGCAATACCCCAATTGGGAGGACTGTCACCTGTCCTGATGCAATTCTTGTATTTATAATAGGAGCATGACAGTCAGAAGACAGATGACATTTCAACCTCCACCACTCATTTCTACAGGGAAAAGGGGACTTTAAAAAAAAAACAACCTTCAGTGGCACATCTCTTTCGGGTGAGCTTGTCTCTCTTTAAGATCCACTTTATTTTTTAATTTGTCAAATTTATATAGCCAGCTGTCTCACAGAACAAGTGACTCTGGGTAATGTACGTACAGCAAGCTAAAATACAGTTCATTGTTAAACACGAAAATATTTAAAACTATAAAAGGCAAAGTTAAAAAGAAGAAATACAGGTAGTCCTCACCTTACAACAGTTCATTTAGTGACCGTTCAAAGTTACATCACTGAAAATAAGTGACTTACGACCCTTTTTTTTGCACTTATGACCATTGCAGCATTCCCATGGTTACATGATCAAAATTCAGATGCTTGGCAACTAACTCATATTTCTATGACAGTGGCAGTGTCCTGGGGTCATGTGGTCACCTTTTGTGACTTCCTGACAAGCAAAGTTAATGGAGAAACCACATTCACTTAACCATGTTGCTAAACAACTGCAGTGATTCATTTAACAACCCTGGCAAGAAAAGTCATCAAATGGGGTAAAACTCACTTAAAAAGGCAACAGATATTTTGGGCTCAATTGTGGTCATAAGTTGATGACTATCTGTATTGGGTGAAGGGATCTTGATAATATTCCTCAATAATTCACTAGTCACTTTAGAGATGGAACATGGAAGAAACCAGGGGTGAAATCCTACCGGTTCTGCCCGGTTCTATAGAGTAGGTTGCAAGCAGCTGGTGACGTCATAGAACCGGTCCTGTTAAAACTCTTAAATC
>JANHFT010001612.1:14624-31901 GCA_032467955.1 Pseudoxenodon macrops
AGAGAAAGAGAAAGAGAAAGAGAAAGAGAAAGAGAAAGAGAAAGAGAAAGAGAAAGAGAAAGAGAAAGAGAAAGAGATAGAACATAAATTAATGCAGTTATCATGGTAGAGAAATTAGCCCTAGGTTAAATGAAAGTAAGGATCAACTTTAGTTTGGGGAGGAAATCAGAGGATGAAGGCAGGTCAAACAACTAACCAGAATTTTTATAAACAGCAATTTGAAATTGGTTTAACACATTTTATGAATGTAAATTACATTACCACAGAAAATAGTTATAAACTTGATAATGATAAATTTAATGCAGACTATTTGAAAAATGGTCCTTCTCCTTGTGTCAAATGTACAGACAGGTGAAGGGTAATTTAGCTCTTTTCTTTGTTTCTCACTATCTTGAATAATTCATTTTGCAGTACACACATATTATATTATAATCATCATTAACACGATCTATTTAATAAACCAAATTAGTATTATTTCAATGTATGACCTAAAGACAGCCAGATTTGCCAAATCAGCTTAAGCTTTGATTCAGGAAAGCTGGACTCATTTCATTCTACAGATTATGAAGTATGTTGTCTGACATTTCTGTCTACTTTAGATGACCTGCATGGATTGGCTAGCTTTGAGTTATTAAGCTTTGTACCAGTACAAATGGATGAATACGGCTTCACAGTGCTTTACGGCATCTCTAAGCGGTTTACAGAGTCAGCATATTGCTCCTGACAATCTGGGTCCTCATTTTACTGATCTTGGAAGGATGGAAGGCTGAGTCAACCTTGAGCCAGTGAGAATTGAACTGCTGAACTGCAGACAGTCAGCAGAAGTAGCCTGCAGTACTGCATTCTAACCATTGCGCCACCACAGTTCTGCAGTAAACTCTAACTGCTGTCTAAGTTTCTGCAACTCAGATTGGGAAGCTCTTATAAAAACACACACACACACACACACACACACAGAGAGAGAGAGAGAGAGAGAGAGAGAGAGAGAGAGAGAGAGAGAGAGAGAGAGAGAGAGAGATGGAGATGGAGATGGAGATGGAGATGGAGATAGAGAGATTTAATACAGTTACAAAACAAGACAAATATGAATGTTGAGTAAAGCAAAACAAGATATAAAAATGAACAAACTGATAAATGAAATAAAACATTACAAATAAAAATATTTCCTCTTATATAAAACATCCTACAATTTATTTTTTATAGAAGGAATGCAGTTTTGACTTTATGAAATCATGTTATCTAGTCTTTCTTTGATGTCAGTAAAGAGCTGATTGAACACTTCAAGAAGTCTGATTGATATAGCTTTGCGTAATTAACATGGTACTTATGTATAACATTGGCTTTTACACAGAGCAGCTTGCCAGAAAAAAATGGTGAAAACTCTAACTCAGTATGCCAACCAGGGTTAAATAAACAGAGATTCAAGCCAGACATTCAAGAAGTAAACAAAACAGATTTTAAGAGCTAAGTCCTCAAAACTTTTTGACCAATTGAATAAATCTGTCAATTTTGGTTTTTCTCAATTACTTTTTAAAAATTTGTAATACTTTATGTCATAATCATGAAGCAATTTGCAAATGTTGGTGTGTTGATATAAGAAATGAAGGGACTAAAAGTCTTCTTACCCATATTGTGGATTGGAAGCAATTTCACTAAGTACAACAATATCGCTTTAAGTAATATCTATATTGATATTTGTTATCCAACAATAATAATTATCACAGTATTGATGAATATTTTCTGCACAGTATTGATGAATACTGTGAAGAAAATATTCATCAGAAATATTAAATAGAAATTCTGAGAAATTCTGAGTTAGGAGATCCAGGATCAGTTTTGCCATTACAATATGAGAGGCAATGATCTCTATTAGCAGCTTCTGAAAAATAGCAGTATGATTCTTGAGGGGAGAGGTATGAGCTACATAGTTTGCTCTGTTTGTTGTCAACTCTAGAGGGAGCATAGACACCACCCCAACAACAGCACTGAAAGCATTTGAATCCAAAAATCTATGGGTAATTTGTAGCATGTTCCCAAGATATCAATCCTTCAAATCTTTTAGTTCAGCTTTGAGCTAGTAGAAGAATGAATGGCTCCAACTAATGGATATTTATTTTTTAGAAATATCTTTTTTTTTAAATTATTTTCTGCCCCTACCCTATGGCCCACGATGTTAAATTTTATAATCTGGTCTTCTTTGTATCTGGCATATATTTGAACGTTAGGCCACCTAGCACAACTTGCTCTGAACAAAGCAGGGTGTCTTCCACAAATAGAAATTTATTTCTGCAATGTTCTTAGAGATTATACTTACACTTAGTGCAGCAAGAAGTAATAAAACATTATAACACTGTCTACAATAAACAGCTGAATCTTGAAAAGCATGAATATTATATCTCTGAAAGCTAACAGATTATAAATTACTTTTAATCATAACTCTAAGCTCTTAAATGTACAAAGTTATTTATTGACATACTTTGTGTATATGCAAAAAGGTACAAGCCAACTGATATGAGATTCCTTGGCAATGTGCAATGTTGGAAGATTAAAAAAGAAAAAAAACAAATTAAACAGCTATTTTACTAGTTTTAAGACTCAGTAGGACTGAGCTCTCCCCCAGTTTCTTCAAAATAAGATACTTGTGCAAATACTGATGAGGGGAGAGAGAAAAAGAAAATGGTATAATGGGTTGGTTCACTTTTGTCTTAGAAAGCAGCAATTACAAGAAAAGCAATATGATCTATAGTAACAAAAATGTCAAACATGTTATTTTTTTCCACTAGCTGTACATTTTCTTATTCACTGCTTAACAGAAATACCCCAATAGCTATCAGACAATACAAGAAGAGGGATTTCCCTATCCTTCAAGTAGCCGAAGCACAACCAAACTTGCAAAGCTTCATCCATGGCATGACTGAACTATTAGCGAATTCAGAATGTTGGATTCTTGCTGCAAGTTACAAAGAACAAATTAAGAACAGATTCCAACCTAGAATCTGTGGGATAGTGATCTATCTGATGTCAAGGATTTATTTTATTTGTGTATTTATGTATGTACATATTTATTTCATCAGGCATGTATTATATAACAGATATAAGTACTGTATAAACATGATTATGAATACATGAAATGGATAAGAATAAAAGGGAATATTAGGACAGGAATGGTAGGCATTGTGTTAGAAAAAGGGATTTTGTTAAAAAAAAGTACTTCCTCATTCACAGAATATTAATGTAGATAATGTTCACATATAGTACTGTACATAATTTGAAAGGCATTTTTTTGCTATGTAAATCTATATATATATATATATAAAAGTGAAAAGCTTTCATGCCGTAATCACGAAATCTCAAGAATCATAAAGCATACAAACTTGAAATTTGCCACATATGTTCTTCTTGCCTTCTAGGTGCACTAAGAAAGGATTTTTGGAAATGACCATTGGAGCATTAGTATTTCTTATATTATTATTAACACACTCTGATGCTAAGGAGTTCTACTCCCCCTCCCCACCTGAAAAGAAATCTGTTCCAAATGCAAAACACAAGCAGATGAGAGGAGTTTCAATTTCAGTTTTACTCTCACAGCAGCAAGCAGGAGATAGGATAGGGGAGGCTTCTGTGGGGCAAGCCTGAGGGAGAAAAGGAGATAGAATAGGGGAGGATTCTGTGGGGAAAGGCTGAGGGAGAGAAGGGGAGGCTTCATAGGATAAGGCTGAGGGAGAGAAGGGGATGATTCTGTGGAACAAGTCTGAGGGAGAGAAGGTGATAGGATATGGGAGGATGCTGTAGGGCAAGGCTGAAGGAGAGAAGGACATAGGATAGGAGAGGCTTCTGTGGGGCAAGGTTGAGGAAGAGAAGGGAGAGTAGAGGCCAACCGTAACTACTCATTAATTTTCAAGCTGTAAGTGTCGATTCATCAAGTCCAATCACATAGTTTTGTAGTGGAGCATGGGTATTCAGTTGATTATTTGTGTGTGTGTGTGTGTGTATTCTTCATAGGCTATACAATTACAGTACACAAGAAATTGAACAGAAAAAAACGTTGTTTCAGAACTGAGGAAATTAAGCAGACAGATTACTTGCTGAAGTGCAGGCAGCTTTATATAGTGACTTCAGTGGCTTATATGGTTTGTTTTCTCTAGCTCAACAGCAACCTGAGTAAATCTTTAAATGGAATATTTAGAGATTCTACTTCCCATCAAGTATGTTGTTTGCCCTTTTGTTTTGACATTGCAACAAAAATATGACTCATTTTATGCAGTTTTCAAAATCATGACATAGAGCATTTGGCTTGAAGTGTTCTGTGAATCCAGTCTCTGTCGTGTGTAAAGCATAGGCTAGAAAGGCATATGGGCCAACTAATTTTATTTATTTTATTTATGTATCACATTTAGAAATTGCTCATCTTCTTCACAGAGTGACTCTGTAATTGCATTGTTTGTTTAGTTAACATAATGAGTTAACTACTATTTCCTTTCTTTAGGTTTCTTTTATAAACCTCAGTTGGTGTGGAAGGAATGATCATGGTATGAAAGAAAGGGAAGTTAAAGCTTGCCATGTGTAATATTTAATTTATTATTTATCAAATTAATGTATATAGCAGTCGATCTCACAACCAAGTGATTCTAGACAGTGTACAGTTAATAAATTTAGTAAAAAGAAAGAAATGCTGTTTTGTGTTGCTTTTTTGGAAGTTATGGGCATGGAGACTTAAGTATGAAACAATTTATTGTGGAAATGGTTTGCAATAGCTTGCTTGCTTACAAACAGTATTGTGTAAAGGTACTTTACCAATATTTTGCAAGTCATTTAGTCAGTTAAACCGTCTTCACCCTCAAAATCCAAAGCAAATATTAAAGATAGCAGGATATAATATTAGTATTTTTGCAGAATCTTGGAGATAGAGTGCTAGTTGTGGGCCAAAGTATTTGAATTCCTGTTAATGTAATTCTTTAGCTGCTCAACAAATTATATTTGAGAACATTACTTTTTATTTAATATAAAAAATATGCCAAATGAGTGACAGAATTAGTTCTTCAAATTGTTCTATTTTTAAAATAGCAATTCATTAATATGTACAGTATTTTATTATTTATTTTGGGTTGCCAATGGTTTAAGCAATCAGACATATCATTTTACTCTTATATTATTTTATTATTTGAAATTCAATTCCTTGTTTTTTACAGGGGAACTAATCACTATCCAGACATTCTGTTTTTGATCAGAACCTGACATTATGGTCAACCATTAGGAAAATAATTGTTGCTTCTGAGTACCAGTTCAGTTTGTATTAATGCCTTCCTCAACAGGGAATAAGAATAATGACTCAGAATGTATAAAAAGAGACCTGGATGGGCATGGGAACAGCGTCCCCTTTTGGGTTTTGGCACCAGTTGCAATCCAATGCAGGAGTAATAGAGTGACTACAGTCATCCAAGAAATTCAGGACAACATGAGCTTGGGGTTGTTCTATGAGACATGTCAGTCAGATAACATGAGTTGGACCTTCTGAGATGGAGTCTAGTTGAGCTGAAAGTCCAGCTACCTACTGGTATGTATTAAATCCATGTCACTCCTGAGTGGTCAAGGCCTTCATGATTGCTCAAGATGTATGATAAGTTCCAGGAAATGCTAAATTCAACTTTAAGATGGTGATCCCATGTGAAAGTAAAAGGGCTGTGGTCTGCCTTTCCTCAAAATAATATCATTACAACCCAAAACAATGGACAATTTTCTTTTTTTTTTAATTGTTAAACATTTTCAACATTAAAAAACAAAACACAAATTTCACTCATTACAGCATTTCCATATCAATATCAACCATAACATTCAAATTTATATAAATTATAATTCTATGGTTTACTATCCTATATTATACAGTCCAGAGGTAGGTTCCTACCGGTTCTGTAGAACCGGTAGTAACTCCATGGTGATGTCACGGAGCCTGTTCCATTGGTGTCTCCGTGGGCACCGCCATCTTGGATTTTGCTTCTGCGCATGCGCAGAAGCTAATTTTTGCTTTGGCACATGCACAGAAGCTAATTTTTGCTTCGCCGCATGCGCAGAAACTAGTTTTTTATTGCTGCACGTGCGTATGCGTGCTTCACGCACACACACAGCATGACCCTGAGCAAACTGGCAGTAAACATATTCACAACCCACCCCTGATATTGTTGTTTGGATTATAATAATATTTATACATACATAAAGTATAATCATATTGTCATATCATCTTTTCACTTGACTCTAGTCTTCTCTAGTCTCTTGTTGAAAAGGTGGTTGGTTTCAAACTTCATAAAGTCCTGGAGGAAATTTTACTCCAGTTTTAGATATGTGTATAATATTGAAATGAATGCTCTTGTGGATGAACTTTACAATATAAGGATAGTAGTGCTACAACATTCTGGCTGTCCTTGTGAATGAACCCTGCAGAATAAAGATGGTAGTGCTACAACCATTCTGGCTGTCCTTGATTTTTCAGGGCCTTTTATACCATCAAACATGGTATTTTTCTATGCCAACTCAGGAGATTAGGAATGGGGGCCACTTCAGGATTTATTCCATTTGGTATTGAGATGGTGGAATGTCTAGGCTTAACCC
The DNA here is from genome assembly GCA_032467955.1 of Pseudoxenodon macrops. Classification (NCBI taxonomy): domain Eukaryota; kingdom Metazoa; phylum Chordata; class Lepidosauria; order Squamata; family Pseudoxenodontidae; genus Pseudoxenodon; species Pseudoxenodon macrops. The sequence goes on from JANHFT010001612.1 coordinate 21,228, forward strand.
CCTCTTTTGCAGACTTTCACATGCGTCTAATTTCTTCTCACTCCTATTATGGTCTACATGATGCAGATGGATAAGGTCAATTGTCAGCATTGAGCAGGCATCATCAGTATGCTGATTTTACTTTGGGTCAACCAAGTGATACTGTTAAGGTTCTTTCTAGGTTTTAAGAGCCTGGATTGGGAAAAACTAGCTTGGGTTCAATTATGGTTTTAGACCCCTGGCTCTTGACGCTCCAACATTGGTTTTGATAGCGTAAAGTTGCCTTAGATGGAATTAGTACATAAATGGAAGTCCTCTTAGACCCCTGCTACTTGAAGAGTAGGTGGCAGTTGTTGCGAGGAAGTCCTTTGCATAAAAATATCTTATTTGGCAATTATTCCTGTTCCTAAATTCGGATGGCTCTGCTCCAAGTCACTCACACCATGGTTATTTTGCACCTGAATCTATCCTAGTGATCTTAATATAAATGTCAGCTTTAGAAACTGAAACCCATCCAAGAAGTCTTTGCTAAACCATAAAATCTAACATAAATAAAGTATAATGCAAGCAGCCAGACAGAAATATAAAATCAGATTATCTTTCTTCATCTGGACTTAATACATAGGCTTTCTGCAATAGATAATGCAATTTTCAGATAGATAATGCATACCAGCATTATTTCAGATTCAGAATAATATTGCCTAGTCTCACTCATATTTTGTATTTACTCTCAGGTGTGGCTTTACTCTCAGATACCAGTTTTATGCATAACGCAAATATACAATGTGACTTGCTTAGTGTAATGTGTAAACTCAGCATAAGGGACATTCTGGGTCTAGTCCTTATAATACTGGGCAACTGAACAAAACATCAGAAGCAGGCCCCAATAGTTTAGTTTAGTTTAGTGATTAGCTCATAGGCCATATCAAAACACAGTTCCAAACACAAATTATTAATAAAATAAATTTAAAAAATTAAAATTAAATTGGAGTAAAATACAATAATTTGGTAGATGGATAAGTGAAATAAAATTATATTTCAGTATCACCCCTATAATCTACCCCAATCAGTCCCACATATTCTAATCTGAGCTAAACCATATTCCTCAAGTACTGTGCCATATTAAATGTTGTTTTCAGATTCTGACCGCACATAAGATATTTTTTTTAAATATGGGACTCCCAATGGGTCATTCATTTAATATATGAACAAGATACCTGTTTCTCACCCTCTTGTACAAATAACAAATAATATGTGAGACAAGTCTTCTACCTCCACCACTCTGCAAATACAGATACATCCATTATATGATATAGAAGGGAACCTTCCATATTTAACCATTGTATCAAGCTGTTCGAATGTCGCTTGCATAAATATCTCCCTAAGATGTTTTGAGACACTAATAGCTCACTTTTCTTGCTGCTTCGTGAACGGAGCAATCCTACAGTGAGAGGAGGAGGATTCTTGCAGCCTATTAAATGTGCTAAATCTTCAGCTGAATTTTCACAACATGCTAACCACAACCTAATTTTGGGGTAGCATGATGTGTGAAATAAGGTAATGTTTAAAACTGTTTTACATTCTAATTGTTTGTTAATTTTTTATTTTCTTTTTCTGCAGTGGCTCAAAGCTGTACTTGTGCACCACGTTTCAGCCGCAATCGTCTCTTTACTTGGTAAAAATAAAGCTTTATCCTTTTTATGAAAAATAAAAAGCACAGAATACACAGAGTTAATGTTATTTCAAAGGTACCAACACCAAGTTAACATCTAGAGCAGCTTGAGTTTTTCTTTCCTTCATGTTGTCATAACAAATCTTCTGCCAGTGATTGATGGTGTTGGCTGCCAAGGATGCTTTTCCACTGAGAGCAATGTTCCTACCATGCCTCTGGTGGAGTTCATCGCCCTTCCTGGAAGCTCAATGCAGTTGTATTGTTCCTCAAAAATAATATTGCTTAGAGATGCGTGCACTAAACTCACACGTGTTTGTTTTGAACCCCTTTTTGGTGGCTAATATCTCCATCCCCTAAATTATTTAGGTTGCATTTCTCAAGGGCATTATCCAAAATAATTCAGCAGCATCCTAAAGGATATGACAGCTATAACATGAGATTCGGATATATTAGCTTGGAATATAAATATTAATTTGTAACTTTCCTCAAAAGACAATGCTGCATTTGTCTAAACTGTCAGGAACTATTCTGCAATAACCACTGTAAACCACACTGGTTAGCCATTGACTTCTACTACTATAGAATAACAGATCGGAAGGGATCTTGGAGGTCTTCTAGTCCAACTCCTTGCTCAAGCAGGAAACCCTATACCATTTTGGAGAAATTGTTGTCTAGTCTCTTCTTAAAAACTTCCAGTGTTGGGAGCACCTACAGCTTCTAGAAGCAAGCCATGCCACTTATTAATTATTCTAACTGCCAGGGAATTTATCCTTAGTTTGGGGTTGGTTTTCTCCTTGATTTCCACATGTTTCCACATGTTGCTTCTTGTTCTGCCTTCAGGTCAGGGTTGAAATCTGAACCGGTAGTGAAGGTAAGTAGATTTCACCACTGCTTCACGTGCTTTGGAGAAAAGGTTGACCTCTTCTTCTTCCATGAGCTTCTTTATTTCTTACCATCCTGGAATCCATCAAGCAAATCATGATATGACTTCATGATATGAAATTGAAATTCATATTGGTTCATCAATTTTAAAAAGCCACATCACATCTCAGTTTGTTGGCTTTACATACAGCTTGATAATGTATTTGGAACAACCTAAACTAAGCCACTTTGGTGTAGGACAGTGATGACAAACCTTTTAGAGACCGAGTATCCAAACTACAACCCAAAACCCACTTATGTATTGCAAAGTGCCAACACAGCAATTTAACCTGAATAATGAGGTTTTACTACCTAAAATAATGATAAACAAGGCAGAGTTCAGCTAATTGTTCTAAGAGAAACATGATAAATGCACTTTTATGCCCCTTCATTTTTTTAATGCTTTTGAAATATTAGGTTTAGCAACAATAAAAAAGAAAAACTTTTGTAATATAATTTCTCTTTCCCTTCCTCCCTCTCTCTTCCCCTCCCTCTCTCTCTTCCCCTCTCCCTCTCTCTCTTTCTCTCTCCCCCCTGTGGGAGAAATGTGATGGAGCTGGGCTGGGGTGATGGCGCACGTGCTCACAGAGAGGGCTCTGAGTGCCACCTCTGGCACCTGTGCCATAGGTTTGCCACCACTGCTCTAACCTCTGTATGTACTTTATCTCCTCTCCGACTCTCTGTCTCCCTGTTTCTCTCTCTCTCACACACACACACACAGAGAGAGAGAGAGAAAGAGAGAGAGAGAGAGAGAGAGAGAGAGAGAGAGAGAGAGAGAGGAATGCCAATCCTCCAGAAGTTCATTCATCCATAAATACTCAACAAATTAGTGAACTAGAAGAGAGCACAGGGTGAAAAGAAAGCAGCGTTGACCTTGACCTTGTGTTCTTTTCTGCCATTAAATTGGAGCATCTGGACTCTAAAATACAAAAGGTCCCCAAAGGGTACTTGACTGAGAACACTCTCTCATGGTGAACTCCATTTTTGAGATATTTACACTTATTCTCTAATCTGAAACTGAAATGTAATTAAGATGAAGCCCAATCTCAGTTCTTCGTTCGATTTCTTCGGCAAACCTTCCTCCCATAGCAGTTGGAGAGAAAATGAGAGAAAATTTCTTACATAGCATCCATTCTGTGGTGTAACATGCAATCGCTTCTCAAATTTAAAATCTTCTATTAGATTTTATCTGGGAATGAATCCCAATGAAAAGCCAGCTTCTCCTCTGCAAAGGAAAAATATTTTTCTGTTTGTACAAGATTGATAGTTCTATAAAAAATATGGCTAAACATCCCTGTGGAGTACTAGGGGAGAGAACTTTCTGCCTCTTGCTGCTGTTATCTAATGGATTGCACAGTTTGTTGCAACCCAAATTCTGGTCGCCCTCCCAGAAAGTAATTTGCCAAAGTATCGAATTTAGCCAAAGGAAGAAATATGCTAATATTTTAAAATGGAAAACAGAGAAATTACCATCGAAGGCACTCGCCATATTTTACGAGCACTTAAAAAGTTAGCTCTTTTACGGAAAACACTTTTCAGCTAATAAAGTTATTTTTCTGGATAAATATCTTTCTTTAGAAGCTGATATATCTACCAAATGACTTTTTTTTTCCTGCTAATGCAGCAGCAGTTGCTATTAATGCAATCACTTTTTCCTACTTATTCCATGGCAGAATAGCGTTTTCCCTACAAAATGTTTTGTTGCTTGAGGTGAAAATGGCATGCTTCCCTTCTAACCCTGTCCCCCCAAAAAACTGAAAACCTACTCAAAATACCAAAGCCAAGAGATACAAATTAGACCCAAACATGCATAAAATATCTTAAGCAGCTATTTGTAAGCACAGACAGCAATACACTTTACAAGTGCAGAATATTCATGATGATTATATAACACGCGGACTAGAAAAACATTAGGAAAAAAGATGTGGAAGAAAATATACTCTCTCATACACAAATAAACAAGGTACTGTTAAGGAAAGATAACAAATAATAAAAGGCATTTACAAATCTTCAAGGGGATGAAGTAGTTGGCTAGATTGTTCTAATGTTTTAAAGTGCATTTTTGCATGCATATTCATTGTTTCTTAATATATTGTGTTCAATGTTTGTGTAGCCTGGCTTTGTGTACACTTTGCTCCCTCTATTCCAAGCCAATTGGATTGCAACCGAGTCTTTTTGGGACAGTAGTAAATGGGCAGTATTAGGTATCATCCTGGAGAAAGCATAGAGTTTTATTTACATTTTCTCTCAGGCAATCACTACTGATGTGGCCTGCCCAGAGAAGACTCATTGGTCCCCATTTGGATTGCTTGCTCTTAACATACATATTTGCTGTTATTTCTTTCATGAGCTGATCTGTGAGGAAAACAATGTGGTTTGCTTCTGTTTTCAACTATCTTTGGTTTGTTATGGATAAACTAGGAATACACTTCAGCTTTGGCCATTCTAACAAGGCAGGATCATAAAACACACTGACTCTCTCAGACAAACCATTGTTAAAACTGAAACAACCTTGTTAAAATCTGTAGTGAGGATGGAGATGCCAAGGAAAGGAAGAAGATCCTGGACCACCATATAATTTTACAAGTACAATGCATCTGATTGCATTTTGTTTTGTTTCAAGTTTTGTTCTTTTATATTGTTTATACACATCAATGCGTGAATAGTGTGATACCTGGGTATCATACGTTTCAGCATAATAAACATAATGTTATTACTCCTAGTTATTACATTTCATTTTCATAGTTTCATATACACATATCTTTTACTATCACCCTTCAATTCTAAACCTTCCTTTTTTTCTTTCATATACCTTCATGTCAATATATCAATATATCTATATTTATTATTATGCCCTTCTTATTTCTCTCAATTTTATTTTGTTCTTTTCCCCTTCCAAATTCACTATAATATTCAAAGACGTTTTTCCTCACTTCCTTTAGTTAACTCTTCACATCAATTTATATCAAAAATTCAACCTTCAATCTTTCATTATTCATTGCCTCAATGTACACTCTTAGTACCAATCACAATCATTAATACATAATTCTATAATATAGAGTATAATTCTATTAATATACATATGTATATTAAAATAAATTCTCTCATTTTCTAATCACCCATTTTTTTAGTTCTAATATTTCACTGCTAGCATCTAGACCACCGTATAATTTTACAAGAACATTGGATCTGATTGCATTTTTATAGTATTCATTTCAGACTTTATCTAGGTAGCCAGCTTTCTACAATCCAGTATTTCTGTAATGTAGGTATAGTCTCTCAGCATAGAGCTGGAATAAATTTTCTATCAGGAACCCTTAAGAGAATTATTTTGGCAACTGCAGTGCCGAAGCAACATGTGGATAGACCTAGAGCAATTCCCCCTTACTGAACATAGAATAAAAGAGTTGGAAGGAACCTTGTAGGTCTTCGACTTCAACCTCTTGCTCAAACAGGATCCTGCTACCATTCCAGACAAATCTGTTCTTAAAAAACCTCTATGGATAGAGCAACCACATTTTCTAGAGGCAAATGGTTCCACTGATTAATTGTTCTAACTGTCAGGAAATTTCTCCTTAGTTCTAAGTTGCTTCTTTCCTTGATTAGTTTCCACCCATTGCTTCTTGTACTACCCTCAGGTGCTTTGGAGAATAGTTTAACTCCCTCATCTTTATGATAGCCCCTCAAACATTGCTATCATGTCTCCCCTTCTCCTTCTTTTCACAACACTAGACATACCCAATTTCTGTAACCGTTCTTCGTATGTCTTAGTCTCCAGCCCCCTAATCATCTTTGTTGTTCTTTTCTGCACTTTTCACTATCTTTAAGGATTTTTTTTCCTGTTTGAATATCTGGCACATTTTTCTCCTTCATCACCTTCCAAAATCATTTCCCAGCATCAGTTTACAAGGGACAAGATATAGCTCATACTAGAGGTCTTAACTCATCAAATTAAATAACTTTTTTAAAAAAATTATTAGGCACATGAAATTAAGTTAAGGTCTCCATAGGATGAGCTATTTGGATTGTACCTCTTGCTTGAAAAGCATATATTCAGAATCTCCAGAATCTATTTTCCTCCTATATGTCCATGATGATGGTCCTTAACCATGCTTATTATAATATCATTTGAGGCTGTCAAGGAGATAAACTTCAAACTGAATTCAATCTGATTTGGTTATGAATCCTATCTTCCCAAATCACCCCGATTACAAAGAGATTCTTGTTAGCAGTGGAACTCGGATTATTTAATTTGTTCAAAAATGATTCAGAGTTGAAGTGAACTGTCAGATGGCTAATTTGCTGATAATATGAGGTTCTTCAGGGAATTTAAAAGAAAAATGAGCAGCAATGTGCCTTCAATCTGAAGGAAATAGGTTATAAAATTGTAAATGACTTTGGCTGATCTTAAAAAGTAAGGAGGATTGGCTCTGTTGAGGACTTAGGTAGGAATTACAATGACATGTCCATCTGGCCATTAGGAATTGAATCCAATTAGAAGGACTCTGCCATTTTTACAGTAGGGATGAAAATTTGGAGGCAAACCCTAATAACTCCAGAGAAGGAATGAAAAGATGACAGAGCAGAAAAATAAGCGTGATCATTGGATTTAGGATAGTTTTCTTTATAAAACGTCAAATTAAATCACACAGCTATCATGGGGGGAAAAACAAAATCCCTATGTTAGGGATAATTTGAACTAAAAGTTTCTAATATCTTTATATAATGTGACATGACCATATTTAAAGTAACAAAAGCTCCTATAGATAAAAACAAGAATCGGAGTTACACAAAATAACAATCCTGCTGATCAACACTATGAGAAAGATGCCAACTTTTGAAGCCGTTTGTGATAAAACAAAATAAAATAAGGGCAGGAATAGAAATGTATAAGTAAATATTCACGTTATAGAATGCTGATCTGATGAGAAACTTTCTGTTTCTTGCCTCAATTACGGTAGAATGGTGAACTAATCCAATGAAGTGAAATAATATTCAACATTTGAGGCAAACAAACAAAAGTCTTTCCTTACCCTGTTTTTAAAGTATGGATTGTATAACATCTCACCGTGATCTACAGTCACATAATTATTCTCTTTCTAGTAGTTAAGTAAAGATTCCCTCAAGTTCAGCTTCTCTCCTGGTGTAATTTTCTACCATTGCTTTTCCTAGTCTGACCTACACCCAACACACACACACACACAGAGGGAAACAGACAAAAATACACCTGGTTATCATTACCTTTACTCAACTTACAACATTAAAGTTTGATGTTAAGATAAATAAGATATTTTGAATTATACAGAATTACTGGGATCCAGGTTTAATCATATTTACATTATATCTGTAAAACTGTAGTTTAATTATCCAGAATTTAACCCTTTTCACTAATTACAGTTATTTTACTCCCAGTTAATTAATACGATTAAGTCTTGATCTTAATAGTGCTTATTTTTAAGAAGTATGGTCTAAGAAAGAATTAGCAAGTCATTTCAAATTTATTCACTTTCCAGTGAAAGGGCATTCTTCATTTGAAAAGACATTTTTAATTATTTACTTGTGGTATATCAATGTGCTCCTGCAGTTAATATAAATTAGCTTAGGAGTCAGTGTTTTACATTTTAAAAAGATTTCACTTCCCTCGTGCAATTTTGGCCCTTGAAGCAAATTCTCTTTGGAGAAAGAATTAAAGCAGAGTTACGCTGTTAGAAACAGAGCAAGATAAAAAGAAGCAAGTTCAAAAAAAGCCTCTTTTACAGTGTTGTCTGATGTAATTGAGAAAGATAGGGTTGGGGTACTTAAGCCTCCCCCCATCCCATCATCTCTCCCCCCTTTCTCTCCCTCTCTCTCTCTACGTCCCTCCCCCCTCTCCCTCCGTCCCTCCGTCCCTCCTTCTCTGCCTCTTAGCCCTTCAAATATTGTGATCCCAGCAAAACCCTTTAGTTGTTTTCCCTACAGCCTAATTATCATTCTGTGCTAGGAGAACATTAAATGCAATGTTTACCACCCTAAGATTTTGGCAGAATGAGGCATGAATTATTATGGTGCTAAGCACCTATGAAATGTTAAGTTCCAAAACATTGCTATAGCTCTGGGAGGAAAATATATGTGTGCCGGTATTATATGATGGATCCGTATAAACTTTATGCTTCCATTAACACTCTTGGGATATTTTCATTGCAAAAATGTTTAGTACAGTAACAAAAGAGTGGCAAAGATTCAAGCACATTCTGTAGTTTTTTGCTAAACTGTGTTAGTTTTGTATATTCTAAGAAGGACATAAAGCAACCAATTATTATATAGAATATATTTAAATAATCTGTGTGAAGTCCAATATTATGTAAACAATTTTTGATTACCCAATGCAATAGCATGATTGTTTAAGAAAGCCGCAAAATGTCATGATCTCATCACACAAAGGACACAACTTAAAATAATTGCATCAGAAGTTATGAGGCATCGATGTAAGTTGCAAAATTGTTTGGATGTCATTATGGCTTGTAACAGATCCCCATGTGCAATAGGAACTTCCTCTCCTCCTTTCTGCAGGCCTTTATGCCCTTCAAATCCCCTGAGTAGGTTTTAGAAATATGAAGGCTACAGAACAATGATATTTACTTATTAATCGTTCTGCTAACAGATGTTTAGCTGCTGATATTAGGTACCATCTGGATTTAATCCATTTTTATGGCAACTAAATTCCAAACTTTTGAACAACAGAGATATCAAATTATTTATTCAAAATGCCATTCACCACACTCAAATAGGCTGAAGTACTTGCTGAAAGGTGAGCAAAAAGCAAGACATATTTAATAATGGCTGGTATGGATCACAACTCTTACATGTTTGGAATCATTCTATACAAATATTTGTCCATCTCCTTCCAAAATGAATTGATTACAAGGAATGTGGCTGCATCTCTAAATAGTTACATGGAAACTGAATTACAGACCAGCATATATTGTCAAATAGGCTAGAATAGCCCTAGAAGGAGCAAGGTAGACTTGTTTTCATATCTAAAAGTGAAATATCACTGCAACATTGAATATTTTGCACAGAAACATAACAGTTTAGCCACTCAGAGTTGCCTTGAATCACAAGATGGCTGGCAAATAAAAATTTAACAATAATAATAATAATAACACTTTGAGTTATGGACATAATCACTGTGACTTTGTAAACTATGATTAAGCATATTATTGGCTAGTGTAGTACATAAAGTCTGCATCTAAATTAGTCATGATATCATGACACTCCATGATCACAATCTGCTGCTCACCCAAATGCCTTGGGTCACATGATTGTCATTTTGAGCATGATGGTGGTGGCATTATTCTAAATACGAACAAGTATTTTAAGTGTAATTAATTAAACATTTTAATTAAATTCTGTCGTAGTTACCGTATGTTCTTTCTCTAGAACACTACTTTTTTTGGAGTATTGCCCTTAGTTCCCAAAATGTTGTCTGTCCTCTGCTAAGTAACAAATCAGATAACTGTGCATGTCTCTGCTCCCATCTGCTATTCATGAGATTCTGTGTTTCTCTTACAAACCTATAATTATTTTTTTTAAATGGAAGAAATGTGAACTCAGCAGCATGCTTTAGAGTGTATTAAAGAGTGTGGCCTATAAGTAGCTGAACCATTCATGTTATACAACATTATGTTAACACATTTCTTGACAAGGGGACAAAAAAATCCTAATATGTTTAGTGGGCAAAGAAATTCCTAATATATTTCTTCTTACCAACATAGCCAGACAAAAATGGAGGGGAAAAAACATATCAAGCACCGCTTTGGAATTCTTTCCATCATTTTCCATGCAGTGCAGGGGTGGGTTCCAGATATTTTTGCTGCCAGTTTGCTCAGGGTTGCACTGCATGTATGCACGTGAAGCACATGCGCCTGCATCAATCAAAAACTAGCTTCTGTGCATGCGCAGAAGCAAACAAAACTAGCTTCTGCATATGCGCAGAAGCAAAATCCAAGATGGTGATACCCACAGAGACACCGATGGGACCGGCTCCGTGACGTCATCGCCAAGTTACTACCGGTTCTATACAACCGGATAGAACCAATAGGAACCCATCTCTGATGCAGTGG